>CABHPR010136822.1:26386-43358 GCA_902168415.1 Peromyscus melanophrys | reverse complement strand
TTTTTTTTTTTTAGTATAATTTTCATTTTCTCCCTTATATCTACTGAATTTGCTTCGCCAAGCAGTGTGGAAGGTCTGTGAGAACACAGCTGTACCGAGCACAATTTTCAGCACAAAGGGGGAAATTTGGGTCAGCTCATGTGGACTGAGCTGTTTAGATTTAAAAAATAGGATTTATTTTACACTTTCATTTTTTTTTCATGTGTGCATACCGGTTCTGTCCTTCTAACACATGGGTTCTGAGGATGGAAGGATGCCTGAGCAATCTCACTAGTCCCTGCAAAGCAGACTTTATTTTATGAAACAAGTAACGCTAGGTAACTATAAAGTTAGCCACTCAATGCAAGTGATCGTGAAAACTCAACAGTAAATGTTTTGAAAAAATGCTAAAGTCGATGAATAAAGTGGAAACCTATATGAAAGTGACCTCGGTCAGTGAGAAAAAAAAAGTGGGATATTCTTCTTGATATCTCCTCTAACTCTGATTCATTCTGACCAAAGGGCAGCATCTACGTATAAGAACTCTGGATCGAGGTCTCTGTTTCCCTGTAATTAAAAGCAGAATTATCAGGGATGGGAACTAATTAAAGTAAATCAATTGAAAGCTCAAATTGACAAAGCCAGAATAAATGGAAATCACTGACACTCCACAGCCAGATATAGACTCTCATTGTCCGGAGCCTAGTGATGGGTCTGGAAAGACTTGAAGAGCCAACATCTAAGTAGCCAGAAGTTCCACATCCTTCTTACTGGGTATCTATCGGTTCATAGTTAACACATTGTTCCAGGAAGTGTCACCTGACCTCACTAATTAGATGCACACAAATAGAGCTGCTGTTTCCAGACAACACAATGAATACAGCAAGAGAGCTGGGAATTGGGAAAGTGGTTAAGTGGTAGAGAGTTTGCCTAGCATCCATGAGGTCCTGGGTTCTATCCCTAACACTGGAAGGCGGGAAGGACCGTTGCTGATAACAAACAAACAAACAAAACCCCAGCAAATGGAGCTGGGACAAGACAGAGAATCAATATGAAGCTGACATGGAGAATATAACACGTGAATGTCCGGGGTCAACAGGGAACAGGGTATCTCAGTGGCAATAGCTCCAGAGAACATCCTGATGTATAGCCTCCTACGTTTTCTTATGATGAAGACTGACCTTAAAGCCGTATTCCTGAGGGCTAGCTTTCATGGAAACAGAAGGTACAGTGCAAGCTTCCAAAAAAAGAGAGCAACCAAGAGCCCTACACACAGCTAGGATGCCTAGGAACACAATGGCCAGTGTGCATGATAACCCTAAGGTTACAGGATGGCAAGAATACCTGGACAGTAACCAGAGGCTCTCTAAGTGGACTTAAGACCTTCTTAAAAAGAGGGAAATCATGCCTGGTACTGGAAACTTAGCTAACTACCCAGGGCTAATGAAATCATGGATCTTGGAAGAGAGCCTACAACCACCACTTTACTAAACTAGCATAATTCCTAACTACATTCTAAATATTTGTCCTCATACTCACAGATAAGTGTGGTCCTCCCCCCTCATCAAGGAAACTTCTCTTTGCAACAGACAGAAACCACTACAGAAAACCACAACCAATCAAAATGCAGAGTTGTGGAGCCCAATCCCAACGGATTAATCTACAATACAACTCCCCCACCTAAGGCTCAGGGGTCATTTGCAGAAGGGGGGCCTCCGAAAGATTGTAAGAGCCAGAGGAACAGGGAGTTAGCGATGAGACTGTGTGTCCTGGGAATGTCAGAAGGTATGGCCATAAAGTCTCACCAACATGGCGACCTCAACATGAGCTGAACAAGGACAATGATAGACGTGCTAACAAGAATTCAGGGACAGGGTGGGTGGGTGGGGTGGAGCCCAGGAGGCCTCAGCTCCACACAAAAAAACTACAGAACAGTAAGGAATCCTGAGTGGGAGAAATAGTCTTCCCCAGAGAAGAACACACCAATTGGTTATCCAACCAAATGGTCAGTCCTGAAAACATAACATGCAAGTAACATTATACCAATTGAGCAAATTGTAGTTATGTGTTTCCTAATATATACACACACACACTTTGATTTTTGAGACAGGGTTTCTCTGTGTAGCCCTGGCTGTCCTGGATCTCACTCTGTAGACCAGGCTGGCTTTGAACTCACAGAGATCTGCCTGCCTCTGCCTCCCGAGTGCTGGGACTAAAGGTGTGTGCCACCACTGCCCGGCTTATACAGAGTTTCGTACTGTGAAAAACTTTTATGCCTCATCAGATAGATAAGGAGATGTCACAATCTCTAGATGGAACTGGAACAAAGAATTTCTGTCTTCCCCATTCAGTAGGAAAGGGGACCTGATTGTCAGAGAATAAGGGCTCCATGTGGCATCATTATCTGCTCATTCCTTTAGGAAAGTTACACAGTAGGAGTTAGGAAGTTAGAAAGTAAACAGTTTGTATCTACCCTAAATCAGACAACTCACAAAACCGATAAGTGGATGGCTTTGTGTTGTGTAGACAAAATAAGTACTGCACTGTTTTTTCTTTCTTTATGAAGCTATTTAGACTTTTTTGCGGTGCTGGGTTGAGCTTAGGGCCTCACACCTACTAGACAAGCACTGTTACTGCTGAGCTATAGTCTCAGCCCAAATTTAGACTTACATAGACACTACCTTATTGGGAAAGATATTAATAGGAATACTGTAAAGAAAAGACCTCTTTCTCGTCCTCTGCCTAAATCCACTTAAAAATAGTGATAAAGTAAGGAAGGATCCACATTCCGAAGAGGTAAGCCCACCCCAAATATGGCAGGTGGTGAATGACATGCTTCACACAGCCTTGGAGGAGGGGTAGACCTGGCTCCCCCTGACACTCGGCCTCTGTTGGTTGGGCTCGGTTCAGACGGCCTTTCAAGACGTGTTTATGTTTTCTTTTGGCATTTTTGGGCCAGAGTAACAGGATCGTGACTGTCCAGGACAGGGGTGTTCCAGATTTATGGTGTACATTCCATTCCATAGGAGCATAAATGCGCTACTGTGTGTTCTCAAATGCAAACAGTATTAAGAATCCCACCCAGACTCAGGCCTGAACCAGTGCCACACAAATCCAGTTTAGTACTTATGCTAGACCTCTACTTCTCCACAAAACAGAGACACAGTGTGAATTTAGATGCCACCTCTGAATCCAAGGGGACACAAGAGAAATATGATGATGAAAAATTATAGGAAATAAGCTTTATTTCAAAGGAAGGGAAGGAGGGAAGAAAAGGAACATTGATGCCAAGGAAGGGCTGAGAAGGGAGAAGAAGGGATGAGAAAGGAAGGGGAAAGGAAAGGAAGTATTACAGAAAACAAAGAATAAGCAGAAACCGGTTTCCTGGAGGAAGTGAGTCTGAGGATGCCTGGGTTTGGAAGTGCAGATGTCCAGTGAGAATAAAGTCCTATATGAAAGCAAAGAAGGATGGGGGTTGGGGAGCCAGAAGACATGGCAAGGGGTCCAAGAACAGTATAAACCCCAAGGGTCGGGTGGGGGTGATAAAACATAGAAATAAGGGAAGAAATTACAAATAGCTCCTTGAAAGGTACTAGTTGCCTGTATTACTTCTTTCTTTGTCTGTTTGCTTTGTTTTTGAGACAGGGTTTTCTCCATGTAGCTCTGACTGTCTTGGAACTCACTCTGTAGACCAGGCTGGCCTCGAAATCACAGAGATCCTGTTGGCCTCTGCCTCCTGAGTGCTGGGATTAAAGGTGTGCGCCACCGCCACCCAGCTGCCTGCATTACTTCTATTTTGCCCATTTCTATTTATCTCTTGAGAGCCAGACCTCTGGATGGAGCTGGGAGAATAGAGATGGGGGAATAAAGATGTCTGGTATTTTAGACTTCCTTTGGAGAGGGGGGAAGGCCATATTTTTACCCATAAGGATTTCCCCATGCTATTTATTTAATCTTTTTAAACAAAACCTTTTATATCAAACCTCGCACTTTCTTGAAGTACCTAGCCTTCTGGCTTTAGGAATGTGTGTCTCTCATTGGCTCTCGATGGTTCCAGGGGCACAAGGAAAAATGCAAATGCCTCAAAGAAGTGCACGTGAATTGGTTCTATATCAAATGCAGCCATTTCCTAGGGCCAAAGAGCGTCAAGCAACCACATAGCATGGTGGCTCCAGGAGACCTTTGAAGGGTCCATGACTCATGAGACAAGACTTCCTCTCTCTGGCTCCTTTGAACTCTCCATGCACTTGCGCATGGCAAGCACCTTGGAGCTGTGCCTTAGCCGGCCCTCTCTCCCTCAGCTTGGTTAGTAAAAGGCTTGCCTCACAAGCATGAGGACCTGACTTCAATGCCCTGCACCCATGTGAAAGCTGGGTGGGGTGGCAGCAGTGTCTGCAATCCCAGCACTGAACCTGGTGAGATCCAAGTTCAGCGAGCAACTCTATCTCAAACAATAAGATGGAGAGAGATCAGTGATTAAGGAAGGCACTTGGCACTTCACCTCTGGCCTCCACACATATGCTTACACTCATTGTTTGCACATCTGCACACTTACACATGCACACACACACACACACACACGAGAAATAAATCCTGGAGGATAGGTAGCCATGTGTAGCCCTGGCAACAGAGAAGATGTGGTCAGCATGGCCATCAGTTACAGATATCTACCTGGGCTCATGTGTCCTAGATGCAGGCCGCTCAGAGGGCAAGGGTAGGAGCTGAGCGGACAGGGGCAGAGAAGAAACCAGTCAGGGAGAGTGCTATGGTTTGAACATGACTTGTTCACCTGAAGCTCATGGAGTTTACCCTTGTGGCAGTGTTTGGAAAGGGGGTGACCCCTCAGGACAGGGTGAGGGTATGGGTTTGTTCTTTCAGGAGTAAGCTATCACGAAGAGGGGATGCCTCTCATGTTCTCTCTCCCATACCACCTGCTTGCCTTTCCCTTTTCTGCTAAGAGTTGCAGCCATAGGAAACCCTTGCTGGTACCAGTCTCCAGAGCTGTGAGCCAAAACAGCTTTCGTTATAACATCCCAGGAATTTTGTTATAGCAACAGAAATTGAACAGAGACAGAGAGTGTTGGAAAAAGGCCGATTTCAGAGGCATGGCTGTGACATCTCTTACAACATTCCTTCCTTTACAAGTAGGTGACAGATCACTTCTGCGCTCCATTTCTTCAGTGGGAAAGAAAGGGGAGGTCACTGCTGGGGGAGAGACTGACACAGAGGAGGCCTTGGCCTGTTTGTTCCGTGGTGCCATGGAAGAAGGAAGAGGAGACAAGATTCGGTTACAGTACCCTCCTTCCCACTGTGCCCAGCTCCCCACAAATCATGATCATCCCACTCCAGGGTGGGATGGGCCTTCCAGGAAGTCCCTAAAACGCTCAAGAGAACATTTGGTCAGTTTCTAGTGGATTCCATCGCCAAAAACAACATAGAAAGAAAACAGAAGGCCAGAGTGTCACAAACTCAGAAGGACACCTCGTCTGTTGCTACCCCAGGCACCTGAGGCAGCCAAGGTGCCACTGTCCTCTACATCTTCAACTAGACTCGTGTGCACGCATGTGCATGCATACACACACACACACACACACACACACACACACACACACACACACGTGCTCACAACCCCCACTGCCCTGACACTCTCTCTCCTTGACTGTCTCTCTCACTCTGCCTTCCTCCCCGACACACACCCCAGGCTTCCCTGTACAAGAGGACTAGCTACACGCCAGGCACTTACCAAGAGGTACAGGACACAAAGGGTGATTCCGAGTGGATCCTTCCTGGAAGCCCATTAGCCCTCTCAGCGGAGGGGAGATGGTCGCATGGAGGGGAACAAGTTGTAACACACCTTATTGTGAGGCGGTATGGTGTCGTCTGCTCTCCTGCAGAACACCATCAGTGTCGTCCGTCCACAACCTTGCCTGCCTCTGAGCTGAAAGTTCTCTTCCTGACACAGGCTGGGCAGTGAAAGGGGCCCGTTTGCATTTGTCCCCTGCGGTATCCGATATTTAAGACCTCAGACATTTGCGTCTCAGCATGCTGCCCTCTGGGTGTAATATTGGGCTACCAACAAGGCCCCCATGGTGGCTTTTGCTCCCCATCTCTTGGGGGACTAGACCTGACCCCCTAATCCTCATCCGGTTGTATCTGGACTACGTTCTCATGAGGCCGAGAGCAAAGCACACTGTGTGCATCACACTTCCCTCCCCTGACATTGTGTGATCCGTGTAGAAGCAACAAGTGGGATGTTTCCACACAGTGCTGTACCCAGGAGGCTCGGAGGGTGGTGGACGGCCATTAAAGCCCCTTTCTTTGGCCAGTACTCCAACACGCTTTTCCCCCAGGAGGGGTAACCACCTTCAAGTTTGTCCTGCAGCCTAGGAAGACCAAGATAGCATCAGTGGCTGCCAGACCGAAATGAGATGGATTGATAAAGCGGGGAAGATCTGTAGTGGGGAAGAGCTACCTGCAAGGTCTTTGGTCCGGTGACTCTGGAGGACCCAGTTCCAAGGGGGGAGAGAGAGAGAGAGAGAGAGAGAGAGAGAGAGAGAGAGAGAGAGAGCTCTTTCTGTTTCCATTTCCGCTGTCCCTGTACTCTTGGTCTACTTGCTCTGTCTTCTTTTCCTTTTCCTCTACAATCCTAATGGGATCTCCCTTGGTCTCAGAAGCCTCTGGATCAGATACTAAAATGAACCACTGAGAAGCTGAAGTGTGGCATTGCTCTGCCACAGCTGTGACTTGCGGTCATGACAGGCAGCGCCTTCCATTGGCAGCGCTCGAGATCTCTCACATGGGTTCACCTGCTCTTGCATCTGTGACACTTATGTAAGGACAGAGAGCAGTGAGCTAGGAGCTAAAGTCAGCCCTCTCCAGGCACTTCCTTCCATGTTCCAAGAGAAAGGCCTCAAGACACCCAGAAAGTCCCAAGTAGTTGTACCTGTCACTTTGGCCGGCCTCCTGGCCTTTAGTGACTAACACCAGGTGGATGCTTTGGCAGAGGAGACCACTTACATCCCTGACTGTCATAGCGCCTGACCCATGGACCTGCCAGGTACTCACCACCGGCCCCTGCCAAGCTGACAGCCACTGAGCTGTGTCTTCTGCACAACCCCATTAGAATGCTAATTAATGTCCAAGCAAACAGCAGCTAATTAGCTAGTATTTACATGACAGCAGTCTTTGGAGAAAGCTTAAGCCCCTAGCTGGGCTAGCATTAATTAAGTACCTACTACAAGTCTAGCCACCGTGTGAGTAGTACAAAAGAGCCATTTCAGAGTTCCCACCACCAAGAAATCCTCCACCACATTCCAAGAGACAACTACTGTGTAGGAGTTAAGAGACAAGGTGGTGTTGGGCTGGGTAAAAGCGCTTGCCACCAAGCCTGAGCACTTGAGTTGGATTCCTGGGACCTATATGGTAGAAAAAGAGAGTCCCCAATCAGAAAAACTGACTCCCGAGAGTTGTCTTCTGACCTCTAAACATGCACCTGGGACTGTACCTGCCCTTCTGCATGAATAAATGCAATTTTAAAAACCAAGGGGGAGGGGGACCACTGCTCTAAAACATGGCAGCCTGATGGAACCTTTCTGATGACAGAAATCTCTTGGTGCTGTCCAGTAAGATGACTACAGCCATGTGTGTTCTGAAGCACCTGAAATGTAGCTAAGACAATTGAGAAAGTGAATTGTTAAAGTTTGCTTAGTGTTAATTGCTTTTAATCTTAAGTAGCCATGTGTGGTTGAGAGTTACCACACTGAGCCATGTAATGTGTTCTACTCAGTGTGGTCTGCAACAAGGAGTATTGCCTCACCTGAAGTCCTGCTTTGGACCTACGGAATCAGAACCTTCATTTAACAAGGTCCTGGGGGCAAATGCATATTACACATTATTATTATTATTATTACATATTACATATTATTATTACATATTATTATTATTACATATTGAGACTTAAGCATGGTCTAGGGCAGTGGTCTCCATTGCTGTTTATATGCCAGAATCCCTTGGAAGAACTTTTAAAATCCTAATTTTGTAACTGAAACCCGGGTTAATTAAATGAGGATTTCTTGGATGGGCCCTCCAAGGCACAAGCATTTTCAAAGGGCCCCGGGTGATTACAACGTATGTCCAAGGCCAAGAACCACCGCAGCCAGTCGGGATTGCTCTGCTAGTGGAGTCCATGTGAGAGTTAGTGACTCTCCTCCCAGCCTCTGAACTCACTTGTTGGTTCCAGCCAGCTGGGAAGCCAACGGGACTTATTCATCCTTCCGCAAGTGTAAGAATTGGCTGGGACCTGTGTTTGTTTCCAGAATCTAAGTGAGATGTTCATTAGTTTTTGACAAAACATGTCCAAATACCACACCAGGAAAAAGGTACTGAACAAGCCTGGGTGACTGAAGGCTGATTCACTTCCTCCCTCTGGGGCCTGCAGAACCCTGGCATCCCAGAGCAGTCCCCATGAAGAGAGCCATTCTTCCCATGCAGGGTGGAGGGAGGCTGTTGCTTTTTCCAAGGTTGGGAGAGCCTTCCGACTCCTCCTGCTGCACCTCAGCGTGTCCAAGGGGCACTGGGGCCAGAGAGAAGAGGTGAGTTTTCCTGAAGAGCTGGGATCTCTCATGGTGTTGATCTCAACCAGGCTTTGGAGGCCCCAAACGTTTTCTAGTGATGAATGATATTTGCTGGGATCAGTCTCCATCTCTGAGGTGGTGAGGGCTTGAGAAACTCCTGTCTGAATAAGCTTTGAGGAAACTGAGTCCCATGAGCACTAAAGTTGTCCCAAGGGCTAGAGCTGCCAATGGAGCATCAACGGACAGGTTCACTGAGGAAGAGCATCTTTGACCTTGACAATGCAGAAGCGCAAGTGTTTCCCTTTGAAAATGGGATTCCCCAACTATTGGATCTTTAGCTTATCATAGCTGTCTCTCTGCACCTGTGGGATTTTTTTCAGCTTTCTAGTCACAGATCTTCTCATGCCTTGGTTTCAGATAGGCCATCAAGGACTTGGTGAAGACAAAAGTGCCCTCAGGAAGATTACAGAAGATCAAGCCATGGTGCTTGGTCAGCCTTGGTGCAAGGGAGAAGAAGATGCCATCAGTGGCTGTGTCCCAAGACACCGGAGAAAGATAACGTTGCTGGCCTGCCCTCCGCGGGCGGGTTACAAGCATCATGGAGGTATCCTTAGAAGGCTCTTTCAGCACTAGGTCCCCGGACCACAAGCCACACCTGAGTGAAGCCTCTCTGTGTTCTGACTGGGTCTAAGCCCTGTTCCTAAGGAGAGTCAGGGAAGAGTCAGGGAGCACCGTCTCCCTCCCATGCTGGTGGCCACCTATGCCCTTGGAAACAGCAAGAGAAAGCTGGTCAAACACCTTTACCTCCTTCAGGGGCTTTAACCCAATTGCTTTTCCTTGTTTCCATGAAGTGGTGCCCCACCCCCTGGTCCGCCTGCTGTCTGGGCTCCACAATTAGCACGTTGTGAAATGTTCCCTCATTTTCAATGGCACTTCATTTCCAAGCCATAAAACATCAGAGCCCAGCAGGCTCCTTGATAGTCAAATGCCTTAACCTTCTTGACTTAGAGACATGGGGCGGGAGGATGAGGGGGTGAGTGGGTCTTGGGACAGTGCTAAACCCAAGAAAAACGCATTAATAACGATCTACCTTTATTTAAAATTTTGATGTTTTGCCATGGATTTCTTACACTAACATATATTTGAAGTATAATATATACTGTTCACCTTAAAGACTAAGGTTTTTGATGCTAACAGATTAACAGTAATTTGTGTGTACTCTGAGGGCTAAGGGTGTAGACCAGTCAAAGGACTCTTGCATAGCATGTGTGAAGCTCTGAGTTCAATTCCCAGGACTACAAAAAATAAATAGAAGCGGGTGTGGTGGCCCACGTCTGAAATCCTGGCACTCAGGGGTTAGAGGCAGGCAGATCTTTGCAAAGTTAAGGCTAGCCTGGTCTACATAGTAAGTTCCAGAGCAGCCGCCAATAATACGTAGTGGGACCCTGTCTAAATAAATACATGCAACCATAACGCCCAACACTGATTCTGTACACCAAGTATAGGAGGACATGGCTGCAATCCCAGCCCCCGGGGAGACTGAGGCAGGAGGATCAAGAGTTCAAGTCAACTCATAAAGTGGGACTCTGTCAGAAAGAAAGAAAGGAAGGGAGGCAGGGAGGGAGGGAGGGAGGGAGGGAGGGAGGGAGGGAGGGAAGAAAGGAAGGACATGAATTGGCATTCTCGGCCAGGTCCCGGCTGGGAGAGTACTGACTTGCCCAGGGAGATACTAATGTCAGAAATAAAACAAAAGCACGAGCAGTTTGTCTATTTCCTTCTTGTCTGCCAACTTCCAGTACTTCCCTGCTTCTCCAAGTAATGGAGAGTCCTCCCTGGTGGCATCATACGTTCACACGTTATTGTCCAGCCAAAGAAGCAAAGATGCCTTAAAGTTCAATCAGCTTCATGCTGTCCCCTAAAATATGGTGTAGCTGCTGCAGATAAAATAGAGACATGGGTGCAGCAGGGAGCTGGGGCGCAGGAACACATGCCCAAGTGCAGACCAGTTCCCCAACTGGCCCGCTGACCTGCATTGCCTTAGAAGCCAGGAAGCCTCATTCCTTACAAACCCAGCTGACGACTTTCCAAACCTCCCTTCTTTGACAAGGGTTCGCCACGCTGTGTCTTCTCCACACACTCCCTTCCCCACAAACAGCCTGTGCTGCACAGAACAGCCTTGGGACACAGGGGAATGAAAACCTGGCAAACAAACGTGAAGGTCACCTCCTCCAAAGTTGCAATGACCATACTGCCTGGTGGTCCTCGTGTGGCCAGGCCCTGAATTACCACTTCATTGCCCAGTGGTTGACTTCTGGCTCTCTCCTCTCCCTTTTTGGCCCCCTTTTTCTCTAGGGTTGAATGGCAGGACCAGGCGACATTCACAGTTCCCACACACAGAGTGCACTACAACACCTCTTGTTGTCATATGTTCAAATTTATCCTGTTTTTGTTTTATGGCAGATGACTTCTTTTGCATATTTTCAAAATTTCTCTGAGGCTGAAGGGATGGCTCCGGGGTTAGGAGCCTGGGCTGCTCTTCCAGAGGACAAGGGTTCAGTTCCCAGCACTCACATGGCAGCTCACAACTGTCTGTAACTCCAGTTCCAGGGGATCCGGCTTTCTTACACAGACATACATGCAGACAAAACACCAACGCATATAAAACAAACAAACAAACAAATAAATATATGAGCTGGATGGTGGTGGCGCACGCCTTTAATCCCAGCACTTGGGAGGCAGAGGCAGGCGGATCTCTGTGAGTTTGAGGACAGCTTGATCTACAGAGTGAGTTCCAGGACAGCCAGGACTGTTATACAGAGAAACCCTGTCTTGAAAAACAAAACAAAATTTCTCTTGGTGCCTTTGGATTTCTTCCTGGTTTCATATTTACATTTCAATTCTCATTCGTTCGTTCATTCATTCATTCGTTTATTACTTTGGGTCTTTTCGAGGCAACATTTCTCTGTGTAGCCCTGGCTGTTCCTAGAATACACTCTGTAGCCCAGGCTAGCCTCCAACTCAAAGATCTGCCTGCCTCTGCCTCCCAAGTGCTGGGACTAAAAGTGTGTGCCACCACCACCGAGCTGCACACAGTTGATGGTGTTTTGTGGCTTGAGAGGCACATCTGGATTACTATCTCTCTCTACTTAGCTCTCAGACATTTACATAAAAGGCAGGCTGTCTTCTGTTCCTGTTTGGGTGGACAGCTCTGCTCTGTGGTGATCCCAGATGTGTTGGGGGCACATCAGCCCTGCTTGTCGGTTGCACGACCCCGGCACCAAAGTCATCCTCTGACCTTTGAACAGCTTGCGGGCTTGTTCTTGAGTCTGGGGCTTTCAGAGCTTGGCAGTGGGATGGGAAGGCTGGGGAATAGCAAAGGAGTCGGATATGCAGATCCCATCACTGTCTCCAAAGAACCCCACTCACACATCTAGAAATGCTTCCTCTGGTGACTCTTCTCAAAAGGAAAACAGCCAAGCGTTAATTCCAGGCAGAGGCAGGAGGATCGCTATAAATTGGAGTGTAGTCTGGACTACACAATGAATTCCAGGACAGTCAAGGATGCATGGTTTGAGACCCTGTCTCAAAATAAATAAATAAATAGGAACCAAGAAACAAAAAAAAAAAAAAAAAGCAAAACCAAAGACCCCAAACCAGAAAACACTGTGGTGGTTTGAATCAAAATGGTCCCCATAGGCTCATAGGGAGTGGCACTATTAGGAAGTGTGGCCTTGTTGGAGTGAGTATGACCTTGTTGGAGGAAGTGTGTCACTGGGAGTGGGCTTTGAGGCTTCAGATGCTTAAGCCAGGCCCAGTGTCTCTCTCTTCCTGCTGCCTGCCCATCCAGACACATGTCAGCCTGCAGCCACCATGCTTCCCACCATGACGATAATGGACTCACTGTAAGCCACCCCCAATCAAATGTTTCCTTATAAGCGTTGCCGTGGTCATGATGTCTCTTCACAGCAGCAGAACACTGACTAAGACACTCTTCTTTTCAAAGAGAAAGAAAGAGACGGGAAAGGGAAGAGCTGGAAGGTCCCCGCTATAGCTCCCAGACGGGACTCAAGGTCCCATGTGAACCGAACTAGCCTTGATCTTAAAGACTTTACAAGGACCCTAAACAAACACCATAATCATTACTGAGATTTCTCTGCTCCTTCTTCTACGTGCAAAGTCTGCTCCCAGGCAAGCTGCTTGGCTGCCTCCTGCACTCCGTCCCCTGAATCTCCCGTGGGCCTTGGCCTCTTCTCCTTGGTCCACCTGGACCCAGGATGGCTGCCAGGCATTCAGTCAACATGATTACCACTAAAACAACCACCACCAAAGAGTCACCTCCTTCAAAGAGTCACTACCGGCATAGGGGGACAGCTAGAGATCCCTATGTGCACATGAAGTCAAGTTTCAGGAGCCTGCACCTGGCTGTGACTGGCACCTTACAGGCAGGCCTGTAACAGAGACAGTTTTTTAGGATGTGGGACAAGGAGACTCCTTGATGTTCCTGAATCTAATACTAACACGAAAACTAGGTACCTGTGAGAGAATGATGAGATTCTAGGATTTGCTCCAAAATATTTTGGGGGGGAGGGGGAGGCAGAGACGGAGTGCAGCACACAGCTGTAGCTTCAACAGTTTGGCCATAAGTTAAAGCTGGTGAGTGATGGCTGCTTGGGAGTTTATTAGATTGTCCTCTCATGAAAGATGGAGGGGCAGGGGAGGAGGAGAGGGACACGGGAGAGGAGGGAGGGACTGAATATGCTAGATTGCACTGAGAGGCCTAGCCAGCCCATCGTGTGAAATCTAGCCTCCTAAGACTGAAGCCTCGCTGTCTCTCTGTAGCATCCTGAAGCTGGAACATTTGCCAAGGCAGACCCAAATTCCTTCCTGCCTCCCAACCCCCACCCTCTCTCCTCTGCATCACGGAGGGAGAGGGACAAGAGTCCTCGAGGTCATCTTTGTCTGCCTGCACCCTCTCTGCCAAATCTCCCATCAGGAGCTATGTGGGGGCAGGGAAGGGGTCACCTGAGGCCTAGGGCTCTGCCTCCATCCCAGGAAGACAGAGCCACACTGGCTGGGTGAGCTTGCTCGGGAGACAGTGAGGACCACATGTCTGGATGTGCTTGAAGTAGAAAATTCACAAATTCCAAGTTCTGATCCCAAAGCAAACTCCCCAGCCCAGGTGGCTGTGTCTCGCCTGTCCCCTTCACCAGCTCCGTGGAGCCTGGGAGGCCAAGCCAGAGGCTTTGAAAACCAGTTTGTGTTTGAGTTGTGAAAGCACCAATGTCTGTGGTGTTGGTCCAGCAGAGAAGGGGCCTATTTTCTCCCTTCCAAATGCAAGCTCGAAAGATGCTCCATGGATTTTTTTTCTTCAGACTTTCCACAGGAAACACAAACAAGGAAGAAAAATGACTGGAGGTGCTGAGACCTGAAACGGAATTTCAACCCCAAAGGAACTGCTCGGTAACAAGCGTTCTCTGTCCCGGGTCAGACTTCAAGAGAGTTGGCTGGGGTTTCCTGTGAGCAGGCTTCACAGACAGGCTAGGGGAGGGCCTGGACCAGTTCTTAGGTCTGACTCTACCATTTCTCTTCTCCACTGAATGAATGAATAGCCCTTGCATGGGCTTGTCTGCGGGGAGATTCCCTAGGTAATGTTAAAAATGTGTGTGGTGAGTGTGTGTGTGTGTGTGTGTGTGTGTGTGTGTGTGTGTGTGTGTGTATTCACGGATGTGGGTGCACACTGGTGGAGGAGTGCACATGGAGGCAGGAGAGCCATGGGGAGTCATCCTCAGGAATGTTGTCCACTTCCTTTTCACCTGAAGTCCACCGAATCAGCTAGATGGGCTGTCTAGGGAGCCCCAGGGACCCCCCTGTTTCTGCCTCCTCAGCTCTTAGGATTACATATGTACAACACCATAACTGCCATTTTTACGTGAATTCTTGGGGTCTAACTCCATCCTCATACTTGCCAGGCAAACACTTTACCCATTGAGACATCCACGCAGCCCTCTCATTTCTCTTTCTAGATGGTATTAAATGGGGTGCTCCCATGCTAAGGGCTCATCAGCCTTGGGGACATGCACCCCAGGAGCCCGAAGCCTACAGTCTACTGGCTTTCTCTACACTAATCTTCACCTAGGAATGACGTCCTGTCTGGATCTTATGATTTGCAGGCCAACACAACACAAGAGCAGTTGTGGTGTCTGAGTGGTCCTGACATGCACTGCGGATTTGAATAGGCACAGAGTCAGATATAAAAAGTGTGTGTGTGTGTGTGTGTGTGTGTGTGTGTGTGTGTGTGTGATGTATGCACGTGAGTGAGGTGCTACAGCATACACGTGGAGGTTGGAGCGACAACTTTTGGGAGTGCTTCTCTCCTTTCACAGTGGGTTTGGGGATCAAACTCAGATCTTCTTGCTTGCTCAGCAAGTTCTCGTATGTGCTGGGCTGGGAGTCAGCACCTGTCCATAGGTTAGTGCTGCCAACTGAGGGCTTCCATGTCGGGCGTTTGCAAATTAGACGTCTAGAAACCAGCTGAACCTAACAAAAGGCTCCAGAACAAGAACAGTGCTGTGAGCTCTGTGGTTGTCCCAGTGGCCTGGATGCAGTGCGCTGGCTGATTTGTCAGGAGCTACAGGGCAGTTGACAGAACGCAGTTTCCTGGGGCCATGGGTGGAAGGCCTCACACCCACTGCTTCTGTCTCTTTGGGGTCTGAGAACTTTATTTCCTTTCTTGTAAATTCTGTCTAGTGATGACTTTGAGCGTGTTTACATCTTAAAACATCTGTACTATCAATTCATATGGGCTCTGTGCTGAGTCCACCAGCTAAAGCTGAGAGCGTTATTGGGAGTTCGTCGTACTTCCAACTAGACCATTGATGTATCAGATTCTGAGAAAGACTCAGCAACACTGCTTCTTTGGGCGGAGATTCATCTGTGTCCTATGGAGATAAAGCCACTCCCAAAATCCAAAAAGCTTTCAACGGTTACGAAGGATGCTTGGCTGTAGTCAATCAGCCCATCCCAGGAAAGTCAGCCACCTGGGAGTAGCTGTCCCATAGCTGTCTGGTGCTTCTTCTGACACTGTGACATCAGGAAGGGGATTTCCACAGGTATTTTTGTGGAGAGATATACTCGCTGTGGTTGGCTCTGGGAAGAAATTTGGAGACAGCCAGGAAAGAAATCATTCTGGTGAGGTTGAGAAAGAGTGATATAGAAGTTACTCGGGTGCAAGTGGCTTGGCCCTACCGTCGTAAATCTGGATCCAGACAGTTCACTAGGCTCTTCCACTCAATTGCTAAGCAACTCGATGTGTTTATGTTTCCTGACATGGGGATGTGGGATCAGAATTGTTTCTGATTTCTATTTTTTCCCAGATTTTAGAATATTCGCATATGCATTGTGGTGTCTTGGGAGATGTGACCCAAATCTAAGCGGGAAGTTTACACTGTTTCTTATACATATTAAACACATGAAGGCAATTTTTATTTCAACCCTGAGGGTTGAACCCAACTGCACAGTCTGGGTAGGGCTCCACCACTGAGCTACACCCAAGGGCCTGAAGGTAACTTTATACAGCATTTGTTCATGCCTGTGCATCTTGACCGAGACCTGTCAGTCACATACGGCTGGGTGAAACTTTTCTGCTAGTGGTCTCATCTATGGGACAGGCAAAAAGTGTCAGCTTTTGCCACTGTTCTAGTTTTGGGATTTGAGTTGGGGATGGTCAACCTGTCCCAACCTTTTATTTATTTATTTATCCATTTACTTAATTTATTTGTTTGGTTAGTTTCTGTTTGTTTGGGGAGGAAAGTTGTTTGTTTAGACAGTGTCTCACTCTGTAACCCAGGCTGTCCTGGAACTTGCTTTGTAGTCCAGGCTGACCTCAAGCCCATGGTGATGAGCCTCCTGCTTAGCTTCCTGAGTGCTGAGATCACAGGTGAGATCCACGACAGCTGCCCAGCTGTTTGGTTACTGTTGTTTTCCGTTTGTTTGGTTCTGTTTTGGTTTTCACTTTTGGAGTGCTTGTATCATTAAGTAAGACAAACTAGAGAAGGGAGCTGGTACCACACCAGTCTCACGGCACAGGCAGTTTGGAGCTGCTCTAATTATGCCAGGTTGGAAAGAGGACAAAGAGGGTGTGCTCGAGAACAGTGGAGGAGGCACAGAGTCTTGACCTACAGACAGCAGCCCCTCACCCAGCCTCTGGATGCCAGGCATAGCCAGCATCCAGTCCAGTAAGCTCTGATGTTTATTAAAAAACCATCTATAGCCAGGCGGCGGTGGCTCATGCCTTTAATCCCAGCACTCGGGATGCAGGGGCAGGCAGATGTCTGTGAGTTTGAGGCCAGTCTGGGCTACAGAGTGAGTTCCAGGAAAGGTGCAAAGCTACACAGAGAAACCCTGTCTTGAAACCTCCCCCC
>CABHPR010136822.1:0-26286 GCA_902168415.1 Peromyscus melanophrys | reverse complement strand
AATTTATAAAGTTACTGGAGAGATCTGGAGAGATGGCTCAGGGGCTAAGAGCACTTCCTGCCCTTGTAGAGGACCTGGGTTTGGTTCCCAGCATCTACTTGGTGGCTCGCAACTCTAGCTCTTGGGGATCCGACACCTCTTCTGACCTCCGTGGGCTCCTGTACCGATGGTGCACATACATACAACCAAGCACACACATACATACAAAATTAAAATATTTTTTATGAACTTACTGGAAACTGCATTGGCAGCACCATCTCTGCACACAGCTTTGCTGCTCAGGAGCCCTCTACAAGGCCTCACTCACTTCCCAAGGCCCCTTAGTCTCACACCCCAAAGTCCCCCCAGCCTTGTTTAAAGAGACCCCCTCCACCCCCGCCTTGCAGGACTTCCTTCCCTCACCAGCACTGAATGATTTTCTGACACGCCTTTTCCAATGAGGTCTCTTCTAATGAATGAGGTCACTCAGCTGGGAAAGCAAGGGGCAGGTAACAAGGTAACACTTCCCGAGAGCAGAGGCTGCTGGGTGATTTGGGGAGGGTTCTGGTGAAATGGTTAAGGTAAAGCAGGGGGACTGAGAAGCCAACGAAAGAAACTACCTGATCCAGGCCCAGTCTGTGCTGTCCTCTGACTCCATACATGATCCCAGTCCTCAACACTGCCTGGATGTGGCAATCTGGTGACTGACAGACACATTTGGTCCGAACAAGGAGAGTCTGCCCTGGATGCTCCAGGTCCTAAGAGCTCCAGGGATCTGTCCTGGTTCATGTGACCAAGGTTCTCCTGTCCGCCATCTGTCTGCACTGGCCAGGCTTATGCTCGCTCTCTCTCTTTGTTGTTGTTGTTTGTTTTTTGGTTTTTGTTTGAGACAGGGTTTCTCTGTGTAGCTTTGGTGCCTATCCTGGATCTCACTCTGTAGACCAGGCTGGCCTCGAACTCAGAGATCGGCCTGGCTCTGCCTCCCGAGTGCTGGGATTAAAGGCATGCGCCACCACCGCCCGGCCCAGGCTCATTCTCTTTAAGAGCTGCCTTTACCAAAGAGACGGCCGCTAACTCCTGGATTGGCCCTCAAGAGCCTGTTCACCACAACAGTCCCATCTCTACCCCAGGTCAGCCCCTCCATTACACCCAGGTGCTTCCTGCTTAGGGCGGTGGGATTCCTTCCTTTGGTCTACCCTGGGCTCAGACCGCTCTATAGGTGTGACTTACCTAGCAGACTTCTGCCTGCTTCTCGCCCTTGTGCCCTCCCTGCAGGTGAGACAGCTAGCCCAGCCCGCGATCAGAGAGCTTTCAGTGTGATCCCACCACTACAGAGTACCAGCTTGGGTCCTCTCCAACATTGTCTCACCTGCAGGAAGGTGAGGGCAACCATATCTGCCTCCCCACAGCTCTGTCAGGAGACGTGAATGACATGGGGCTCCTGGAACAGAAGAAGAGCTATACTAACAGGTGACCAGCGATGCTGTGTCTTCATTGAAAATGGAATCCAGCTCTTGCCAAAAGCAGTCTTGACACTCATTTTTCATGGAGCAGGTATATGATAAACACTTGTTGGTTGCTTGTGTATGTCCTGTAGTGGTTCCCTATGGGTCTCCTGATTGGAGGTTCCCTAGAGCCTGAGAGCTGAGTCCCTTTCTGTGGAGACTTGAGGGCCATCTATTCCCGGTCATCCCACAGCCTCCTCTTCTCTGTGTAGTTACGTCTCCGAGGCCCTTTCTTAAGCTTTGTCTTCTAAGGTCAGTTTGCCCCAATAACCGGCATCTTCCCAGGTGTGGGTATACAGTGGAGGTAGCGTATGGTCTTCCGCAGTGCAGGGGACTAGAGGGAGATGACAGAGAGGGTGCCGGGAGACAGACAGGGTGTCTGTTCTGAACAGACTTTAGAGAGGCTACCAGCACTCACCAGCCTCTACTCGTACCAGCCACCAGACCAGGAGCACCCTACAAGGTTCAAACCCTGCTTCTTGGTCTTGGTTCCTTCATTTCTTGTTTAGGTGGCTACCACGTGTGGGGGTGGAATGAGTCCTGTGTCCACTCTGGAGCATGCCAAAGGAAAAGCAGGCCCCGGTTGCATGCAGCTCCACACTCCCTGCCCCCATGGGCTTTTGGGAAAGAATTGCTCTGTTTCCCTCCCTCCCTGCCTGCTTGCCATATCTCCTTGTCGCAGAAGCCTGGTCCCCTGGGTGGCAGTCCAGCAGTCTGTAAGCGGGCTTCCCAGCTACTCATGGCTTTGTTAGAAATCTCATTAGCTGTGACAGAAAAGCAAGAGGCAGCTCGGGGAGGCATTCCAGGTGTCAGTTAAGAGGGGCCAAGGCAGGAAAAGGCTATTAAAGCCAAAACTAAGGTCAGCCCCCAGAGAACAGGAAACAATAAACGGAGGCCCGGAGAAGGGCACGTGGTAACCAGAGAGTTGTAGGGTAGGGTCTCCAGTTCAGGCTGGGTCTTAAGGGGCTGTCAGCTCTCTTGCTTGATTTGGGGGTGTTAAGAGATAAGGTCAGAGCAGCCTTCATTATGTAAGTTTTTGGAGTCGGGGCAGGGCCCAGGAGCCTGGATCCCAGAGTCTCAGTATAGCTAGCTATTCCCAAGCCTGAATGAAGGAGTCGGGATTTAGCCATGCTCCTGGGGAGAAGGCCAGTTGAGGCTCTGGTGCACTGAGGGCTGAGGTCAGGGCTGGCTTTGCCTCTGCCTATCTAAGTTCTTAGCACTTCAGTGGCATTTGTACTATTAGCTCTGCTGTACAGATAAGGAAGCTGATACCTGGATGTGTTATTTTGGGCTCTTGGAGAACTCACTGGAGCTCAAGCCCCCATGACACTTGGAGCTTCTCCACAAGGGCCACATTCCTTCGCTCCACCATCAGCCCTTCCTGAGCAGTCCGAATGTGTGTTGAGGCTGAGGTGGCGCTGGAACCCATTCCACTTCTCTTGCAGGGGAATTAGTGTGAATGTCCGGTATCTGGAGTGCTCTGTCGTGCCAAGGAGGAGGGACGCTCCCCGAAGTTGGGGCACAGGCTCTGCTAAGGGAGGCTGAGGACAGTGGCCGTCTGTGTGTGGACACCAAGTGTTGCTCCAGGGATCTGTTTGCCTTTGCTGTGCAGGGACCTGCCGAGGCTGTGTATTTTTGTCATGCCTGGCCAGGAATGTGCATGATTTATGTTTTTTTTTTTAAACCCGAGGCTTCGTCATAAAGGAGCTTTGTGACTACAGTGGACCTGGTTATGAAAGGCCTTCCTCTCTGAGAAGAGACTTCCTTTCTTGGGCTCTGTCAGGGGAGGCACCATTGCTGACGGCCCACCCTCAAGGATTAGGGAATGCTGTGCCCACCTTAGGTCTGGAACGGCCCGAGATCCCACCAAATCTGCACATCAGCCTATGCCTTGTCCCCACGTCCCTTCTCAGGCTTCTTGCTCTCTATACCTTCTTAGTTGAAACTCTTCCCTACAGGAAACCTGCTGGGGAGATCCCTGAGTCCCTGGAGCTTGAGGCCCTTGACTTCGAAGGCACACATGTCCCAAGATAAGCCACTTATCTAAGCAGGTCTCAATTGTGCCAGCTCTAAGGAGAGCATAAAACCGTGCGCCTCCAGCTGTTGTGGTGTGGCAATAAAGGTCCCTCTCCCCAGCTGGTAAGCGCGCAGAGCACGCCCCATGTGTCTTGTTTATTTCTGTCTGCTGAGCACCTAACACAGTGCCTGGCACACAGCAGTGGGTACTGAGTGCTGACTAGTTCCAGCTGATTGGACTCAGTGAATGGAGAATGTGGGGAATGTGCCTGAGAGCGGCAGGCAGGCCTGGCTGGCCCTTGATCAGCACTTAGGAGACCATCAACTACGCCTGAGTCTACATCTTTCCCTACCAATACAGCGCTAGGGACCCGACCCTGGCCCTGTGCTGAGAGCCCCTGCAGAGTTTCAGCTGACCCCAAACCTCCTGCTTGGGGGAAGGGGCGGAGGACTTGTCAGTTCAATTGCCAGCCCAGGCACCCTTCCTCCAGCCTGGCCCCTCACTTCTGGGAACGGCAGCCACTCTAGGGCCGTGGGTGTCCCCACATCGGCTCAGCCAGGCTGGGCCCCTCTTCAGGGAAGGGGCTGCGGGGTGTGAAGGGCTGGTGTGTGTGTGTGTGTGTGTGTCTGACTTTGTTTATTTTCTCTGAAGGATCCTGCTATAAAAATAACCTGCCTGGAAACCTCATCTCTGAGGGGGAGAAAGAACCTTTTGTACCCGAGGAAGTAGCTCTAACTGCGGCCCTGTGCCTGCCTCAGCCCCACCATCCAGGAGGGGCGGCTAAGGTGAGGAGGGGGCAGGGCCCGAGGAGGGGCAGGGCCCACGGAGGGCTGGGAGCCTCTCAGTACTGGAGGCCTTTCACAGGCCAGCTGGGTCTAGAAGTTCTGAAGGAGGCATAGGTAAGGTACATTAATGAGACAGGAAAGCTGAGATAGAACAGATGTAGAGACAGAGAGCCTGGAAGAAAGGAAAATCAAGTCCCACAGAGGGGGGCTGTAGGGTGATTGGACCCTGGAGTCAGAGGAAAGCCAGGGGTGTTCAGCTTGAGAGCTGCAGAGCCTAAGAGCTCAGCATGTCACCGTGGCCATGTTTCTAGACATAGCTAAGAATTTGATCCCACTATCTTCTCATCACTGAGGGACAGACGCAGGGCAGGAAATGAGCTGGCTGGTTGCTTTGCTGCTCAGCCCAGTCCCCACTGTGGCTCAGACTGTGACAGAAAAGACAAAGGACTGAAGCACCCACCAGGCAAGACTCTGGGCTAGGTATGAGATGAGGACCTGCTTGGGACCCTCAAGGTTCCCTTGTCCAGGATCTAGGTACAGCAGCAAAGAAGGACCTGGACTTCCAGGTGGCCCATTCTCCACTGTCTAGCTGGCTGGTCTTAAGCAAGCCATTTAAATCTTTTTCAGACTATTATCCTTATCTATAAACTACAAACAATGTACTTCCCTTGCCTTCTCACTGAACCGTCAAGCAGATCCACGGCATAGGGTCTTAATGGTGCCCACAAGGCAAAAGGAACTGTCCCATTTGGATAATTTCCTCCAAGCACAGCAAGTTAAAGGCAGTTGGCTGGTGCTGACCTAGAAGCCACCAGAATCTTAGGAACCAGCACTCCTTGTGCCTAGAAATCCATAGGACTGGCTGTGTTTGCTGTTCCAAGAAGGCCAAAGAGAGGCCCAGAGACTAGCTGTGGACTAGATATCGAGTGATGTGAACTATACCCAAAGTTGCTCACAGAACTTTCCCATAGGGTCTTCATCCCTCAAACTTGGGATCAACCCACATAGAACCAGGAGTTGGTAGGAACCATTGACGGAGCCATTGAAGATGCCCCTGAATATTTTATCTAGGAGAGGTTGTGTCCCTGAGAGAATAGGAGCTTGGTAAAGGGTGACATTTATCTACCACAAGTTGTGGGACTGGTGTTGGAAGAGCACAAATCAAAGAACAGAACAGATCAAGGGTCCAGGATGCCTCAAAACAATGTTGAGAGGAAGAACTTAAAATGTTTTGGCCATAAAGGAAGCTATTCAGTAGACTAGCTGCTGGGTGCAGCTGGGAGACAGGGCTGCAGAAACCATGGTCAAGAGTGGGATGGTAGAGCCCCAGAGCCGAAAGGATTCCCTGGGACCTGAGGCTAGAGGCCTAAGAGAGAAGCAACATGCAGAGACTGTAGCCATGGGACCACTCTGAAACACTGAGGTAGGCTTGTACCAGCCAGGGTGTCCATAGGTAGATGAATGGATGCAGAAAGCATGGTACACACACATGGAATGTTAGTCTACCATAAAAAGAATAAAACCCTGTCATTTGTGGCAATGTGGATGAAACTTGAGAATAATTACATTCTAAAATTAGCCAGGCACAGATAGACAAATACCACATGTTTTCACTCTTTTGTGGAAGCCAAAAATGTCAATATTAAAAGGAGAGAGTAGAATAATGGTCACAAGACATTGGGAGTGAGGGTAGAGAGAATGGGTCCCAAAGATAAATTCCTTTGAGACACTAGAGAGATGGTTCAGCAGTTAGGAGCACTGGCTGCTCTTCTAGAGGTTCTGGGTTCAATTCCCAGCACCCACATGGTGGCTCACAACCATCTGTAACTCCAGTTCTAGGGAATTCATCATTCCCTTCTGGCCTCTGTGGGTACCAGGCACATACATGGTGCACAGACATACATTCAGAGAAAACACTTCTACATGTAAAATAAAAACAAGTAATTCTTAAACAGGAGCAATTCCTTCTTACTTTAGGAGACATTTCACAACTAGAAAAGAACCCAGTGTTTCTCAACATACACAAATTTTAAATGTTTGGGTGGTGGGAATCCCGACTATTCATCTATGAACGGTCATTTATACACTACATAGGTACTAAATTCTCTGTCTGCACTCCACACATATGTATTCCACAGCAAACATATCCCCAAGCTAGCCCTTAGTGAAGTGTTGGGAGCTGTTTCATGGTGTGTGTTCAGGACAGCAATAATGCTAACAGTTAATAAAAATGACAGCACCTCCTGTGTGCCAGGTCCCGTTCAAAACCCTGCATGTTATCTTATTTAGCCCTTATGAATGCCCCTTATAAATAATACTTGGCCTGGCTCCCCCAGCATCTGTCACACTCCATGCCACTGTGCAGAAAATGGCTGTTCTGATAGAATCCACTCTAATTTCCTAATGACAGAAAGGAACTGATTGACCTGGGTCAATTAAGCTAATTCCAGGACCCACGCAAGAATTGATTTTCTTTGTTAAATTTTTTTATTTTTAAGTGTGTGTGTGTGTGTGTGTGTGTGTGTGTGTGTGTAGATGTGTGTGTAAGTGCAGGTGTCTGCAGAGGCCAGAAGAGTCAGATCCTCCTGGAGCTTGAGTTACAAGCAGTTGTGAGCTATCTGATGTGGGTGCTGGGAAAAGAACTCAGGGTCCTCTGGAAGAGCAGTACATGTTCTTAACCAATGAACCATCTCTCCAGCCAAGAGAAAGTTTCTTCTGTTTGGTCCATACCAAGTATGGGACAAAGCTTGCTTTAAAGATGGGGAAGGAAAAGACCCCTCTCTCTTCTTGTGTAAGATTTGTGTGGACATTTTGGGTTTAGAAGGGGCCCTTACCGTGAGGGGCCAAAATATTAGGAAGGCAGAGTCAAGGGAGTTACTGGAAACAAACTAAAGCTTGATCAAGCTATCCTGAACCTCCCATGATTTTCAGTTCTGTGAATTAATAAGTCTGTTATGAAAGTCAATTGGATTTATTTTTCATGAGACCCAGGGTGTGTGGCCTTCTCTCCAGTCTTAGGCTGCTCAGGAAGGGCCAGGAATTGTGTCACCCCCTTTTAGAGAAAACTGATTTCAACCTTTAAAAAAAAAAGTGCGCTCAGTTGCATCTCTCTCTGGAGACTACAGCAAGGTGAACATTAAAAGGAACGGGAGTCTGCTTTTAGCCCAGTGTTAGAGAAGAGCTTTCCTGTTACTGGACAGCAGGCCAGGGCTTTGGGAGACCACTGGTGCCCATGTGGGGGTGCACACTGGATTTGACACAGGAAAGCCTACCCCAGGCCTCGGTTTCCCCCTGTGCAGTGGCTGGGGCAGTACTAGGTAAGGGCTGTCATCTCAGCCAGCTCTAACATTCTGGAATTCCCACAGGCAGGCCTCCACGCCCCAGGGCTGGCTGAGAGAACAGAGCTGTGGCTGTTTGTCAGTGTGGCAGAACAGTGAAACCCATTGAACCCGTGGGCTCCTGCAACAGAAACAGCCAAATGGCGCATGTAGAAAAGATAAATTCATCTGTGGGGCTGGTGAGAGGTGCTGAAAAAAAATATGCAGCTCTTGGGGGCTGTCCAGGGAAAGCCAATTTTCAATTCACAGGCTGGGACAACCATATGTCTGACAGGCTACACTGAACTTCATTCTGCCACAACCAGAGGGAAGATGGGACTGTGGGAAGGACCGTAGGACTAAGCAGACTATACTGTGGAGTGAGTCGTGCCTCTCAGGGTCCTGGTTTTGTGGTTTGTAAAGCAATGATATCCTTTTTAGAAATACGCCTTGAATGGAATCTATAGTTCACGTGAAAAAAAAAAATGGTGTTTATTTCAGCAACTTACACTGCCTTCAGCAAACCGAGCCCAGAACTGGAGGGTCTGGGGTCTCCTTCCCTGGGGATCTTTGAGTTGAACTTGAGGCCAGGATGTAAAGAGATGACATCATAAGTCTTCTGGTGGCCACTCTTTGACTTTCCTCCCATCCTCTTCTCCACCAGTAACTAAGTGGACGGAGTGACCGCTGTCAGTGTGTTTTCGTATCTGAAACCCCATCTGCAGTAATTGCGATCTATAAAGAAACCAGACGCTGTCGTATGTATAGGTGAGAGCTGGGAATACAATGGCGAGGTGGGCTACAGGGAAGGAAGGCAAGCCAGAGGCCCCTTAGTTAGCATGTGAGAGCACTGAGGCGAGAACCAAGCCCCCTGGTCCCGCATTCTCTGGTCTTCCATAGCACATGGCTGTTTCTCCTCCCCCAAGATTTATGGTGAGGGACTCTTGAATGTTTCTCTTATTTGGGGACAATTCAGAGCCCTTAGTGCTGGATTAAAACCTTTACAAGTACCAATTATTGAAAGATTGGCTTTAAAAAAAATAAAAGCAGTTGTAATGGTAAGATTTCTAAAGTTCTGACTTTTCCACAATGATCAATTGTTTTGACACAAAAATAATCAACATTGGAGTTAAAATTTTACATTTTGGGTAGCACTTTTCCTTTCCCGGTGTGTTGAGGTGATTCTGGGCTGCCTTTGGATCCTCCAGCCTGCATTTCCCATCATTACACAGGACCCCGGGGCCTTTCGGGGTAGGAAGCTAGCTTGTGCTGGAGCAGGAATGGAAGCATGGACCCCGGAGAGGTGTGTTGTGAGAGGTCCTCAGGAAAGCTGAAGAAGCTCCTGTTAGGGAACGTCCTCAAGTTTACCCTTGCACAGGCATGGAAACATCCAGAAATTGAGGTTCTCATGGTGGTGTCCTCATATACTTCCCAACACACAGCATTTTCCCCAGCATCTGCCATCTTCTCCTGGTCCCTGCAGAGATGGACCCAATCCAGGAAGTGGTCGGTCCATCAGATGAGAGCATCACTGTGAGACAGGGGAGTGTGCTTCCAGAGCTTGAGGTGGAGGAACAAGGGTCATAAAGACACTAGGGGGAGGGTGCAGTTGACCCTGACCCTAAAGGGCTGGGTGGGCTTAAATAACAATGCTTGCATCATCACTTAAAAAGAACCGACTCCTGAAATCAGAAAATTCACTGCTTATTTATTTACTTTTTAACAAGACTTTTGTGCGTATGGGTGTTTCACCTTCATGTATGTCTGCTCGCCACATGTGTGCAGTGCCCACAGAGGCCAGGAAAGGGTTTCAGGTCCTCTGGAAATGGAGTTAGAGATGGTGGTTTGTTAGCTGACACATGGGTGCTGGGAATCAAAACCTGGGCAGGTCCTCTACCAGAACAAGCCAGTGCTCTTAACCACTGGGGCACCTCTGCAGGCTCAGCTCACTGGCTAAGTTTGGAGGGGGCTCAAAGGCTCCTGCTTTGCACATCATTCCAGAAGGTTACATAGGGCCCTTACTCAAGCTCTTCTCTCCCATTTCACGGTAGGGAAACTGAAACCCAGATGGGTAAAATATCCTGCTGAAGGTCTCAAAACTCGTTAGTGCACAGCTGGCAGGTTCTAGCTCCATGTTGTTCTTTGGCTAAGGTGATGTCTATTTCTCCTCCGAGATCTGGGAAGTCTTGCAAATACCACTAAGGTGGGCTGCCCGGGGTCCAGGAGTTTGTTGGCAGTAACTCCAACTGGCCTAACATTGGGTACAAGATTGAGAAAAGGTACAGCTAGAGTCAGACCCAAGAGGTATGTGGTGGGGAGGGGTTAAAGAGCTTGAGTGTGGCTTTTGTGTGTGCTTGAGGGTAAGGCTGCATGTGCAAAGACGCACGTCGCTCCCTTGCACACTGGTGGGACGGGACCAGGACTGCAGGCCAGCCCGAGAGGTGCTTTGCGGCTCCTGGAATGAATGGGCCTCTGTCTTCAAGGCTGTGTGAGCCTCTGTGTATGCAGGTCCCATTAGCTCAACCTCAGCCACACGTAGAAGGGGGAGAGGCCCTGAGAAGCCCAAAGCACACAGTCCTTCTGATTTTAGAATGAAGTAAAGTATGCAAATGATAACACACAAACTGCAGCTCAGAACAGTGTGTGTGTCAACGCCCCACCCAATGTCCTGTTATCATCTCTTCTGACCCTACTGCTAGTTTCCCCTTGAGCAGGCTCTAGCAAGCGAACCTATGTGCATGGCCACGTCAGCTTCACTCGGTATGTGCTCCCCTTCCAGTGCCTGCGACCTTGAGTGTGGCTTTCTCCTACCTCACCTTTAGCATCCTCTTTGGATGCTCATACTTCCAGCGGGCTTCACTGGCACAACTGTATCTGTAACGGACAGGCAGGCTCGAGTCCTGTCCAGGGGCCTATGTTCCCACCCCACCTTCCAGACTTCTCTGGGCCCAGACCCCTGTTGCCCTTGGCCGTAGTTTGTTTGATGGAGTGATTCCTGTCTGGGAGCAGCCTGGAGCACAGCACAGAGGGAGACAGTTGTCCAACTTGCTCTTTTTTTTATTTCTTACCAGCAGAGCCAAACCACAATGATGGGTTCAGCGGCCTGGCTCGGTGCCTTCCTCATCCCTCCAACCACTATCCTGGCCCCATTACCAATGGCCTCTGGTTTAAGACTTCTAGTTATCCACTAGAAGACCTCCTGGGTTGGTGTCTGGTCCCCTACATGACAGAAGGGAGACCTGGCTTCTGAAGAAGTACCTGGAGCCGAGAGAAATTCCTGGGGACCAAAGGACAGACCCCTGGAGACCAGCAACCATACCATATCTTCCTATACCCCCAGTGCCTGGCACCGAGTAGGACCTAAAGCAGCTAAGTGAGCGGATGGTTGAGTAGATGGTAGGAGACAGGCAGATGGGTGGATATATAGATAGGAATCAATTCATTTGCCCATAAAGGTATTTTTATCAAAATCTTACTTGATGTCTTGACCCAAACACGGGAAAGGCTTAGATAAAGACAGTATGACCACTCATCACTGAACTTAAGGGAATGTTGTTGTTAGCCCTTTCTGGCATGTCTGAGACTACCTTAGAGGTCTGGGGCTGTGTGAAACTGGTCCACTCTGCATCCTTACTTCCGCCCCCCTGGATCCCTCTCACAAAGGATGCAGTGCCCACTAGAAAAGGCCTTGTACAGCCGAGTGAAGCTGAAGTGAGTCAGGATGAAGTGAGGGGATAACGGGGCTGCAGCTCAGGCTGCCAGGAGCCATGGCCCTGGGTATGACACAGGGCTGGCGCTAGAGCGAGACCGGGGGACAGAAAGGAGCCTGGCACACCGCAGGTGTCGCAGTGAATACTGAACCAGTAAAACACTTCCATGCTTTCTCTCTGGCTGTCACCCCCAGATCATTTTCTAACCAGTGTATTAGACCCCCGGGACCCTCTTCCTGGAGGTAGAATGAATCGGATCAGTAGCCCAGCCGAAGGAGAAAGGGACAACGTTATGCACCACCCTCAAGCTCTCCAGCTCCGCTCAGGAATGCTGCCATTCCCTCTGGTAGACCCCAAAGATCCCTGGTACTGAGTGTCTTAGGGAAGGAAATGTCCAATGCCCCCAGGTCCTTGATCTTCAAGTCTGGTCACTATTCTCTGCGAGCCTTCCGTCTAAATTACATCTGGAAAGCCGGGAGAGTTTGAAGCCCAAAGAGGCTCGCCTCCCTCACTGAGTCCATGTTCTCTAAGCAGATGCAAGAGAGCTACTGGCTGAGAGAGAAAGGCCTTGGAAGCCAGGGGAAACAATTAGGAGTAATTACCATCAAGCGAGGCCTCTGGGAGGGTGGCAGCCATCTGTGATGAAGAACAGCAGAATGGTTTGGGCAACAGCAGAGGGTGGGGGAAGGGCTGAGAGAGCACTGCTTTTCTTTTCCAGTCCCAGGGTCAGGACGCCTCCCACTTAGCTCCTTGAATAAAATTTCCCTCAGAGGGCAGAGGGGCTTAGCGGCGGAGGGGGTGGGGATGGAAGACCCAGGGACAGCACTGGGTTCTGCATTCCTGAGATTCTCAAACCCGGGCAGAGGCAACTCCACACTGACAGAATGAGTGAGGCAGTGAAATCAGAGAACGGACCACGAGAAATGTCTCCAGCCTCGCGTGTGTGCGTGTGCGTGTGTGTGCGTGTGTGTCCCCACCCAGTGCAAACCTTGCCTGCCTCCTGAGGCCATGTGTGCGGATGGGCTGGGGCCACCTGGCGTCTCTGGATTTCATCACCCTCTGTCCTTAGGGTTATCTTTTTCCGGGTTAGACGAAACTCTAAAGGAAAAGGATTGGACAGGCAGTGAAGCGAGAAATGACCCTTGGGGAAGGGTGGGAGAACCTTGTCTGAAGAAGCCAAGGAGACATCCTGAAGGCAGCCGGACCCCGCCTCTCCCTCCGCTTCCAAACTAAGGTGGAGAGGGGAGTAAGGACCCGATCTTGTTCAGGAGAGCCGAGGAGGGCAGAGTGGATCTCACTGAAGGCTCTCTGCCTGGGTTTCAGCTGGGAGGGTGGCCTGGAAGACCCCGGTGGGCTCTTGTGTGTCTACGTTCTGTTTTCTCATTTCAGAAGTGGTGACCTGGGTTCCTAATCACAGACTGCTGAGGGGTGATGAGGCAATGCTTATTATTATTATTATATAATTATTATATAAGTGGTTGGCATGAGGTATGAGACTAGGGCCTTGAATTTTATTGTTATTACATTATTGGTACTGTTAGAAGGTGGCTCTTGCTGCTAACAAAACAAAAGAAACCTGAAGCCAGAGACTGTAGTGGACAGGAAACAGAAATGAGGAAGTAAAGAAGTTAACTAGGGGTCAGCCTAGCACTTGGGACGCTGACAGACGTGGATCTCTGAGTTCAGGTGAGTCTGGTATACATGAGTTCCAGGTCAGCCAGAGCTACACAGCGAGACCCTTTCTCCTAAACAAACAAACAAACAAACAAACAAAAGTCAAAGCGGAAACTCTCAAGATGGAAAGTATGGTATGGCGGCACATGCTATAATCTCAACAGTCAGGAGAACGAGAAGGCTCAAGAGCCGGGCTATACAATGAGGCAACCTCAAAAATAAACCCACGGGGCTTGAGGGATGGCTCTTCCAGAGGACCCAGATTCAATTCTCAGCACCCATGTGGTGGCTCAACTGTTGTTACTCTGGTTCCCGGGGGCCTGGCGCCCTCTTCTGGCCTCTGTAGTCAACAGGCACACGAGGGGTATGGAGACATATATGCACGCAAAACACTCATACACATAAAATCAAACTAAATACACTTAAAAAGCATAATAAGACATGAATCCAAAACAATAAAGGCCAGTTGTGATACACAACTTGGGAGACAGACAGAAGGATCAGGAACTCACGGTCATCCTTGGCTACATGACAAATTGGAGGCCAGCCTGGGTTACATGAAAATTGTCTCTTTCAATTGCCACACAACTCCTGAGACATCAATAATAACAATTCATTCACCCCTTCAACCAGCCCGTCTCCTTCGGTTGGGCTAGACACCTGGAGGAGGGCAGACGTTTTAGCAAGAGACGCATAGCACAAGTCAGTAACTAGCCTCATGCCCAGACGCTGGGAAATACAGAGGAGAAAGATGTGAATGAAGAAGCTCTAGACTTTGGATCTGGGGGCTCCAACAGTCAGAGGAAGCGGCGAGGCCAAGAGGCCAGGCGGTAACACTAGGCAGCCCGGGAGAGGAGGAGGGTGGCAGAGAGGTAGTGAGCCAAATGCAGGGTTTGCAGTCATAGCAATGGGCTGATGGCAAAGGCACACAGGCAGATGAGGAACTAGCTCAAGTGTCAGTGCGTAAAGAACAAGCACCCATCCCTCTTCTGCAGAGCCATGACCGGAGAACGAGGAGTAACTGGGGAGAGGTGTCTTTTATGGACACTGGTGCAGGTGCCACTTTGAGAAGTCTTCTTGTTTGGTGTTGGGTGGAGAAGATTCAGGCAATTGCCAGCTAGCTAACCAGAGTCAGGAAGTACATGGTTTAAAGGTTTCGTTCCTCACTCCAGCCACTGGACGACGTCTGAAAAATCTTAATCATGCCAAACCACCCCCAAGAGTTCAAAAATCTGTCCAGTGACAACCTGGGCTCTCCTAACCGACAGACAATGCTTCGCCATGAGGCTGTGTGCTGCTGTTCGTTCGGAGTTTCACTCTTGTGAGCAGAGCGGGAGGGCAGCACTTGGAGGCAATGTTGTGAGAAAGGCATGCAAGGAAAGCAAGGAGGCCGCGTGGCCTGGAGCCCTGACTGGTGTGCCTGCCCGCCTGGCCCCCGTAGAGCTCTCTGGCTGCCTCTACAGACAGGGTTAGTTTGTAAAAGCACCAGAAAGCCACACATTTGCATGTTATTTGCGCCCCAGGCTTCACTTCCAGGTATGTGGAATGAAATGAATGAATGAACAGTATTCAGTCTCCTGGTTAAGGGGTGGATTCAGAAATCCAGACCACAGTGAGGAGCCAATCACTGGTCCAATTTGGATCAGCAGACAGTTGGGGGATATCTATCTGTGTAATGTATTCGTATATATAGATATGTACACACTCACACACACATCATCTTATATATATATGAGAGGAGACAGAAACAGTCTCAGAGACAGACAAATATATTATTGAGTCCAGAGTCCCCAGTCAAAGCACAGAAGCATAATCCACAGAATTTATTTTAAATAAATCAATTAAAAAAAAAAAACACCCAAAACTAAGGAGTGACACACACAGAAAAAAGGCAGTATCCCTGACACATCCCCACCCCGGCCTGCTTCAGCTTCCTTCTCAACTATGTGCTATGACAAGGTCTGTTTGTGTTGCTTAGCCTCCCACATCAGGCAAACTATAAACTATAGACTGTAAGACCCCAAGGACAAGGTGGCTTTTATTTCCTTGGTCAAACCATCTTTCTTCCCCATTTCAGGGCTCTTCAGTCCAGTGCTTGGCCTCACACTTATGAAATACCTAGACAGGGATTCCCTGTGTTTCAGGTATGGAAGTGCCTTCAGAGGCACCCATCATCTGAGTGTGCAAGGGATATCGCTGTCAATAAAAAAAGGATGGAGGAGAAACCTACTCAAAGGGTTAAAAAAAGATGTTCTGATAAGCCTCTTGGGGTGTAGCCTGAGAACCCCAAATGGCAGCATGTTGAACTGCTGAGGAGGAAGGTGCTTCTGCTGGAGGCCAAGGGGAATACTGTTTGCGATCAGAAGGGACCCTTTGGGACTACAGCACTCGGAAGTCCTTCCTCACATCCTCACAACACTGTTGTTCTAAAGAAATGCTTCAGAGAAACGAGCCCTGCCGTGCGCATCCTCGGCAGACCAGAACACATAAGCCTGCACTTGATTAGAAAAACAGCATCAACCCACTCTCCTGCCTTGACAGCTCCGAGCGTTGGCCCACCCTGCGGAAGGCAAGTGGGAAGTTATCCCGTTCCCTCATTAGGACTACAGAAATCCAGACAGATTTCAAGATCATGTGACCAGAGGGCTTTACGGTCAGATGTGGGTGTACGTAATTAGTAGGTTAAGAAAGGACTAAACTGAAGAAGGGTGCCTGAGCAGAGCGCAGTCTGGGCTCTTGGGTACCTCTCCCACTTGCCTTTCCTAGCAGTTGGGTTCTGGCAAGGATAAGACAATTCCCAGAAATCATTAAATGACTGATGGCTATTCCTCAGCTTAGAAGGAAGAAAAGCCTGCATCAAGGTATGTTTTATTTAGGCAAGGTTCTTGACTGACACTGATCTTCAACCTCAGTTTGAAATCATCTCACTCTGTCTAGCATCAGCCACGCAGACAGAGCAAGGAAAAACAGCACAACCAGGGCTCGTCACTTTTCCTCTGGTGTTTTTCAGAGTTTGGAGGATGGCGCAGAGAGATTGGAGGGTCAGATTTTAAAAGCCCAGGGGCTCCTTCACGAAGCCTCTCCTGGATCCACTAGAGATCGTGCCATGGGCCGCGTAAGACCAGGTGGTGATGATGGGCAGGCTGTGGGAGGGCGTGGGTGGGGATGTTTGCCAGGTTATCTGTTCTACCCTTGAAGCACTAAGACACTAAAGCTACCAGTGCTGAGGACAGTGAGCAGAAGAGGCTAGCATGATCACACTAGCTAAGGAACAGAACGTGGGATCACAAGGAGTACACCTCGTATTTGGAGGAGTGAACCGACAGCAAGTCTCTGGGCTGTATGATGGAGAAATACTTACAGCAAACACTACACAGGACTCCTGGGAGTCACAGTGGCTCTCAAGCCATCAACCGGATGTAACAATCTTCCACACATCACACCACATGTTCTCAAAAGGGCAGAGACAAACCTTATTTTCTCTGCACACAGTCCAGGGATGACTGCTGGGACTGTGGTTTTTTTGTTTTTGTTTTTTGTTGTTGTTGTTGTTGTTGAAAAGTTTGTAACAGCCATGCAATGCTTATCATCCTTCAAACAGTCCTTTTGTGGGGGAGGGGGATGGATATGAGCACTGAAGCCAGGGGAAAAGAGACAAAGAGAAGGAAAACAAGAGGCACATTTATAGATATGGTAGCATACCCTTGGCCACAGACTACAGAAACTCTACTCCAGAACTAAGGAGTTTCCAGGTACTTGCCCTGCTCTTGCTGGCTGGCCCTCAAAGAACGGCTTATTATACAAGTCTGCGCACACTCCTGAGAAGCCACCCCACCACACCTGCCACTCCTATTAGTGCTGGGATGGGCAGTGGCCTTGGGGTCACTAGCTTTTACCTGGTACACATTCAAACTGCACTGGAGAAAGGGAGCCGACTTCAGACAGGCTCAAGAACTCCTTATATATTTTGCAAAGTGCTTTTGTTGCATGTCTCATAGTCTGCTATACATGGCAATAAATATTTGTTGCTTTGGTCCACACACAAAGTCTCTGAGGAAGATAAAACAGATATTGTCTAAAGGAACAAACAATAAACACAGAAAACTATCTTTGATGAGCCCCAGATAATAGTGAGATAAGCCTGAAAAGCTTGTCTTTATAGTAACAGTCCAAAGTGCCACCAAGTAAGCTGTCACTTAAATACAGCAAGTACCAAGTCAGACCGTATTCTAGAGCCCTACAGTGCGTCTGCATGCCATAGTTTTCTACAAGAGTGTGAAAGGTCCCAGCAACTCAGACACAGAAAGCTATTTATTTCCTATGGAAAATCAAAAGAAAGAGAACGGGAGGGCAGAGGAGAGAGGAGCAGAAAAAGGAAACGTAAGTGTACAAAGGGGTCTCTTCCTCCAACATGCAGGGGCAAGGAAGAGCAGGGACACTGGGTGCTGGAGTGGAGACGCGAACATTCAGTTTAACAATGGAATATTAAAAAAAAATAGTTGTTGTTGTTTTCAAATTGTAACCTGTGGTAAAACATAGAAAAATGTACTAAACAAGCTTGGTATAAAACAGAGTAGAATTTTCAAATAAGCCCAAGAAGGAAGCACAATGCTGGAAAGGACGGGGCTCGGGGAGAGGAGAAGATTTTATATAAAACTACCCATTACAATACAGAAAAGTATAAAATGTTCCTGCTCTGGAACGTAAGTACAAAATGACACTGGCATTGGATCATCTCACCATCTAGACCTTAGGAGCTCTCAGAGGGTGGGAGAGATGCTAGAAAGAACAGAAGGAACAGCAGTCTGAAAATCTCAGGCTTAGCAATCTAACTCCACCCGGTTTTTTTGTTTTGTTTTGTTTTTTCAGCTGAAAATGACGTTTACCTTGATAACCTTTACTCCTAAGCCAAAATTCATCCAGGTTGCAAAATACTCTTAGGAAGTCTATAAACACCCAATGCGGAGCAGCTGTTGGGTTCACTGTGTGCTGGAATTTTAAAGATGAAAATAAACCTACAGACTAAATGGTGAACACATTCAGTCTTTTTTTTTTTCTTTTAAAAGCATATCCCTGTGAAATATATATTTCACGTGTGTGTGCATATATGCATGTATATACACACACATATAGATAAGTATATATGTATATAAAATTCTCTGTGGTTAGAAACATATTTAAACTAACTAGCCACAGACCATCTAGACCTGTATTCATCCAACTCTGGTATCTGATGCTAAAGACCCAAGTCCTTCTTCTTGGTCAGAAGCAGGCAACAGTGAAGTGGGGGCGCTGTTGCTGCACTCAGCACTTCTGGGGGGCGTCCTCTCCACAGCACATACGCTAGCACATGCAAACCCCTGCTTGCCAGGAAAGGACTGCTCGTAACTTCAGGGTCTGCCAGGGCCTGTGCGCTGTGCTCTGCATGGGATGACTCTACCAGTGATCAAACAGCTCTGAGGAGAAGCAGCTGGGTTTCACATCAGGGCACAGAAACAGGAAGGGTTCTGCAGGAGGGACTTAAGCGTGGGCCTCCAAGTCCAGTTTACAGTCCCATTGCTACCTCTGCATCTCGGGAATCATGTGTATGTCTACGTGCTGGTGGTTTTTATCCCTACCTGCTGTCCATGCCCTTGCCTACTTCTTGGTAAGGCCTAACAACAAGAGTTTCTAAGAAACCAAGATTCTTCCCAAGCTTTCCGTGGGCTCCTAATTAGGGACTCAGTGAGGCTGGAGCCCTTTGGAAATAAGATGGCAGAAATGAGGTGAAAAGCAGTCTCTCTCCAGCTTAGGGATGTCCCTCACCCCTTTCACAGCACCAAAGTTTCTTTGCAAAAATAGTATCTGAGATACAAAAGGAAAGGCAGATGTGCTTGTGAGTGCATCTCGCCTGGGCTGGTCCAGGATCAAGGGCTGCACAAGAACAGGGTGAGGAGCAGCTGTCCCAAGGTCTCTGGCTGTAGATGGCAAAGGGCTGGTCCCCATACTATCATGTCTGTTCTCTGAGACAGTCTTCACAAGAGCTTCCGGTGGAGGATCTCCCAGACCATTCGCTTCCGGAAATACGGCATGTGTTGCTGTAGGGCATAGACACACTCTTAATTTTCACTTTTGTAAGCACAATACTCCTTTCTCCATACTCCCTTTTTTCTTAAGGTTTTCATCTAACAGACTCAGTGACATTTCTGGTCTTTCAAACCTCTCATTCATGGTTCCATGCAGCCTTTTCTTATTGTTCTTTTCTAGTACTATTTACACTCTGTATCTTAAGGAGTTACAGCGGGCATTATCTGGAGTCTCCAGGCTAGGCCCAAATGACTCCCAGAATTCTGAGAATGGTGCCTGTCAAGTCTTTTATATTGATCTCTTAAGGGAGTATGAGACTAAGGCCTGAAAATGAAAAGTACTTTCTCAGAGAAGAACTAAGAGAACTCCAACCAGGATCTCAGTTTGGTCTAGATCCCAGTGTCTTAATTTTTAGTTTTGTTTTAAGACAGGCTCTCATTAGGTAGCCCTGGCTGACCTGGAACTCTAGGTTGACCAGGCTGCTCTCTAACTCATAAGAGATGGGCTGCTTCTGCCTCTGAGTGCTCAGATTAAAGGCATGTGACACCATGCCCAGTTTTCCCAAGGGTTTTTTAAATGACACATTTCATTTGTGTGCAAACTCACTTTTGTCCTTAATCAACTGTAAAATTACTTGTATACCAGAGAACTGTTTTAACATAAATTCTTTGATTTATTGTCAGCATATGTTTCATTTATCTATTTAATATCTATTTAGGGTTGTGTAAAAACTTCTTGGATGAAAACAAATCGTAAGTTTTTATTTTTTTTAAAGACTTAGTTGTTTTATCTGTATGAATGGTCTCCCTGTACGTATGTCTGTGTTCCATGTGCATGCAGTGGTACCTGAGAAAGCCAGATCTTCTGGAACTGTAGTTACTAGTAGTTGTGTATGGCCATGTGGGTGCTAAGAACTAAACCCAGGCCCTTTGGGGAAGAGTAGCAAGTGTTCTTAAACCATTGAGCCATCTCTCTAGCCTCAGCAAGAGGAACAAGTTTAAGAAGCCTTTAGCTTCAGACAAAATCTAGAAAAGCCACTCATTCAAATAGAAGTAAAAAGTTAAGTAGAAAACATACCAGAATAAACCATAATAATTTCAGTCAACTTTGGTTCAGGACAATATACAGAAAAATGACCTGCTGAGATAAAACTGACCAGCCGCACTGAGAAAGGGGACAAGGATGGGGTGTTAAAACAAAGTACACGAGGAGATGAAGTGGTGGTCTGTGGTGGTTTGAAAGACAATGGCCCCCAAAGGGAGTGGCACTATGAGGAGGTGTGGCCTTGTTGGAGGAAGTGTGTCACTGTGGAGGTGGGCTGTGAGGTCTCTTTTGCCCAAGCTACACTCAGTGCTACTTTCAGTCACCTTCCTGTTGCCTGCAAGATGTAGAACTCTCAGCTATTCCTCCAGCACCACGTCTGCCTGCATTCCACCATGCTCTCCACCATGCTGATAATGGACTGACCCTCTGAAGCTGTAAGTGAGCCACCTCAATTAAACGGTTTCCTTATAAGAGTTGTCATGGTCATGGTGTCTCTTCACAGCAATAAAAACTAAGACAGGGTCTATTCCAAAACCTGAATTGAAGAATGCTTTCTCTGGTTCCAGTTTTGTGTTTGTTGTAAGACTAGAGGTAGGTTGGGGAGATGGACCGAGAATAGAGAATGCAGCTTTCTTTAATCAAGACTCACTCACTATCATGTGACACACGGTTACCCAGGATGTGGTCAGTACTGTCTTCTTTGGTGCAGTGTTAGACTGTGGAGAGTGTTATGAGACACAACCCGAAGCAAGCAAAGGTAGGGCAGAGGCCCCCGAACAGAGAGAAAGGCAGCTCCGGAGAGCTCCGGTATCCGTGCCTAGCTCGGGTACCCACGCCTCGCTCCGTCCTGAAGGCCGCCTCACCTGGGTGAAGTTGATGGGCCTGTCTTTGGTAATGCAGTCAGCATACTTGCAAGCAAACATCCCACAGTCGCTTCCATTCATCTGCTGCGGAATTTCCTAAGAGACCAACAACACACTATTTTTGCAAGCTTCTTTATCAATTTTACACCATTTCCCTGAATTTTGAACATACGACCTCGGGTCGCCTATTTAAGACAATGAAGTTTAAGGGGGGAATTTTTTTTTAAAAAGTAGTATTTTAGTCCCCCCTTTGTGTTTTACTTCATACTAATCATCTGGGGAACTATCTCAGATTTTCATGGTACGGACGGGTGTAAAAACTGGTCCTTCCACTAAGCATCAGTCAAGTATCTCCGACAGGAGTAAAAACTCAGCCAAACAGTCCGGCATTTAGAAAACAGTTTTACACAGAAACACGTTACAAGCCTTCCCACAAATAATTCACCTTCCTTGAGGGAACAGACAAAGCTGAAGGCAGGCTAGACATAAAGCCAGAAAATCTCTGGGACTCAAACAGCAGATCAACCCTCTCCTCCCCACACCCTGTTTTCAAGGACCTACAGGAGATCCACAAACAGCAGATCAACCCTCTCCTCCTCACACCCTGTTCTCAAGGATTTATAGATCCACAAACGCAGATCAACCCTCTCCTCACACTGTTTTCAAGGACCTAGAGGAGATCCACAAACAGCAGATCAACCCTCTCCTCCCCACACTGTTTCAAGGACCTACAGGAGACCCACAGGACACATACCTGGCTCTTCTTGCTGAAGAGCTGCCAGCCATTGGTGTCAAACTCTCTCCTTTTCTTGTCAACACTTTCTTGCTTTAGGTATTGCCTACGGCAGTGGAAGAGAATGAGATGAGCTGTGTAGAGCTCTGACGGCAGCTGCCACCCACAGAACGGGCTGGCAGTCCTCGGAAGCCAACCCATGAAACTCCGACCATCAGCCCACACCGCCAACCCAGGAGCACCAGGACCTCTGCTTCTGATGGCATGACAATAACAGTCTTCTTCCTAAAGTTCTTCAGTCTACTTATCTTCCTAAGGAACAACTTTTAAATATATTTCTTGGTTTGTATGGTCCTTTTAGCATCATCAATCTAATGGATAATTTATTATTAAATTATATAAATTATTAAAAATGTCTCTAGCAGTATCAGGGTATGTATTTTAACACTGGTAGGTTTGGATCTCCTTGTAAAAGTTCAATTCAAACCAACAATTTAACAAGTACAAATTCAAGCAGGGTGGTGGTTGCACAAGCCTTTAATCCCAGCCCTTGGGAGGCAGGCGGATTTCTGAGGTCAAGGCCAGCCTAGTCTACAGAGTTCTAGGACAAGCCAGGGCTACACGGAGAAACTCTGTCTCGAAAAACCAAAGCCAACCAAACAAAAAGTACAAATTCACAAAGACTCCTAATTTTCACATGCATGTGTTGTAGTGCGATTGTGTGCAGTTGTATATGTGTTCACACACATGTGGGCATGAGTACGTGTGTAGTGTACATGTGGAAGCCTGATGTCAACATCAAGTATCATCCTTGGTCACTCCCCAGCTTATTCACTGAGACAGGGTCTCTCCCTGACACTGCCAGTCTTGCTGGCCAGTTTGCTCTGCCTGCCAAGGACAGAGTGAAGATGAAGGCGTGCGCACACATCACTGATGTGAGTCCTGGAGATCCGAACCATGGGCTTCATGCTTGTGCAGCAAGCTCTTTAACCTCTGAGTCTCTCCCTAGCCCAAGAACATTCTGTTTAAGTATTAAACGCTCACTTTTCAGGAATGTCTTCCCCCTAGCCATGTACCAGATGCATAGCAAAAAACCAGGTGTTTTAGAAAGAGAAGCAAGTAGGGTATAAGAGACCTGCATTCTAATATCCAGGTGAGCCACTCACTAAGTATTAAGACGCAAGCAAACCAAGGTCGCCTCTGTGGGACTTGAGTTTTTTCATCTAAAATTTCAGAAAGCTTGAATTAAATGAGTTGTGTTGACTTAATCTCTATGTATATAGTTACTCTATATTTTAGTGTGTCAAGACAGCAATTGCCCTCATTAATACATATTATATTATTATATTGCTAAACTTTACTCGAATTTAAACTATGCATTTCTACTAGGTATGATGATGTCATCCGTCACGTTTCTGAAGGTCTCAGACAACTGAGTTTCACTGCTGGAGAAACAGAGAAAGCAACAACAATTTCGTCTCTCTTCAACTCCACTCACAAGAGGATCCTGCAGGCTTCGATGTTTATTCCACCCATAGAGTCGTAGTAGGTGACACTTTTCTTTCGGAAGTCTATGACCTGGAACAGAACAGAGCAGTGAGGGCCTGCTGCCGCGCCAGCATTTCCTCCCTGCCCTTCTGTGACACCGTGAGAACCTGGGGGATGTTCTGCATCGTACTGTCTTAATAACAGTGGGTTGTTTATGGAGATGATGCTGGGGGCCCATCAATTGGTGGGCCTAGTGACTGGCATGAAATCCTTTTCTACAGTTCAGTTTTCCCATGATCAACAATCATGATTCAAAGAAAACTAGTTAACTATCTTAAGATCATTTCCACAGTTTAAGATGATGACAAAATTCTGGGTTTGTCTTTAATCTTGATATTTTCTTTTTCAATTGGTATCTTCTAAATGTAATTCAACACAGAATATATAATAACTTTTATTAACATTAAATTAATGTATCCATGCTCCCAGAGTCATAAGAACACAGAGAGCAAGCTAGGCAGGAAGTAGTGGCCAAAGCTGGAGCCGGCAGCATCACGAACATGCTTCCCCCTTGTCTTATGCTGAGGCCAGTAGCCGGCCGGCAGCTGCCAAGGCTAAGCATCTCCTACTCTGATAGGAAATTCACTCATTCACCTGATTTCTAGCCAAGTTACCACTATTAAATCCTATTTTCCCCTGTAATCAAGCAAAGATGTAGAACTCATGACTCCCTAAGTTCTCTTTGTAGGTTTTTTTTTTTTCATGTCATCAAAAATAAAGGAGCTACTCACAGCTAGACACCAGTGCACACCCAAGTGAATGGGTACCAGAAGAATGTCAACAGAAAATACATCCACTTTCTTTGTCCAGCGTTTCACCGCCTGATAGCCAGCTGTTTTTAGCTTAGTGAAGAAAAAGGTATTAAATGCATGGACACTTGGAAATCCCGACTCTTTACTGCGCTCCATCAGCATATTCATGTAGAAATTGATGATCTGTAGGAAGAAATTACACATTACAAAGTCAAAACAGAAGCACAGCAGGGGAGCAGCTATACTGGATAACTAATATGCCATTAACATACTGAATAATATGCCATTAACATACCAAATAACTAATATGCCATTAACATACCAAATAACTAATATGCCATTAACATACTGAATAACTAATATGCCATTAACATACCAAATAACTAATAAGACATTAACATATGTTTATGTGTTATGCTTTATGAATGCTTCAACAGACAGATTTAATATATCCAGTTTTCACTTACTATGAAGGTTTTATTAATCGTTCTCCTGACAGTATCAAAAACTAAGCTTGACTGCTGGACAACAGAACAGACAGGCAGACACTAGCAGGACCTGTAGAGACCCGAGAGTCAGGAGGAAGGGAGGCTCCCGAGGAGGGAAAGGTGGAGTGCACTGGCAGTTCCTCTAATATTTTTGTGCTGAGTAAGTGGATCCTGAGCTCAGTTCTTATTCCCCCCTTTCTCCTTCTTTTCTCCCTCCCTCCACTTTCTCTTTCCTTTTCTCTTTCCTGTTCTCACTCGCTCTGTTGAAACAGGGTCTCACTCTGAAGCAGACTGGACTGAACTCACTATACAGCCCAAGCTAGGCTTGAACCCATGGAACATCTGTTTGAGACCTGAGTGTTGGGATTAAAGACGTGGCATGTGACATGATCTTGTATGGAGAGAAAATCCAGCTCCATATCCAAAGCCGCACCAGTCACACCGCAGAGGCACACTGCTTAGGTCTCCAGCAGATCTAAGCAACCAGAAAGCCAGGAGACAGACTAGGAAACCACCTGCAGTAGCACAGCCATTTCACATAGGAGCGCGACATGTACAGTGTGAAACTGTTTGCTGCTGAAGACCTAGCAGGCAAGTCAGGAGCATGAAGAATCTAGACGTTCGGCTTTCTCATCTCTTGACTGCATTACTCCTTCAATAGCAAGTGTGAACGTGGTAAACTGAAATGCTTCACAGAGGAGACGCATGATTCTTTCTGTCAACAAAGCAATGTCTTCTCTAACAGTAACTATGCTGCCTGTGGTTCCTTTAGGTCCAGGACTCCCTGGTACTAAATCTTAAAAGTTGCCAGGCCAAAAATTACGGCATACTTCATTTATGTGGATAGCTAAAGCCAGGCCAGTGTCTGTCGACTGAAAGGAATGAATGGGGCTAACTGAGCCACAGCCTGGAAATATGACTATGAAAACAGGCACATTTTTCAGAATGTTTTTTGAGGAATGGGAAAATGCCCCTGTCCTTTGACAAATATTTATCCACCAGGATGCCAGAGCAGTGAACCACTGTCCAGCAGCAGGGAACACTGCCAGGAACACAGCCGAGCATGGTCTAGCCCAGAGAAAGGGCCTATAGATCCAGACACAGAGGCAGCTTCAGGGAAACTTCACTGAGGGCTCTAAGGTGTGGGGACCAAGTCTGAAGACACCGTTCTGGCAGCAGCATAGACCCGAGGAAGCAGAAGACTTAGGTCGCTGTGGCTAATTCTATGTCCTGAAGCTAACTGGTTCTTAGTTATTTTAAATAATGAAAAGGAATCTAGGTACAACCAGATGGAATAGTTTCAAATCTAGGTATTCAGTTTAATACCTGCCTGAAAATAATGGTCCTAAATGATATATCTCCGTTTGTGAAAGCATCTACTAATACAGGCATACCTGCCCAGCAAGCAGAGATTTCTAGATAGCAAACTACAATCTCCATTGAGAGAAAACTAACCAAAAGGAATGGGTAAGTTTCCTCTTAGAGAATCAGGTAGAATCTACCTAGTCTATTATGTTATCCATGTTATGCGTGTATATATATTATAAACATTATAAACATATATTTACTGTACCCAAAGCTACAGTACACAGGCAGATAACCAGACAGTTACTGAGAGTCAAACCTTTTTGCAAGGGCTGGCGGGTTACATACTTTATCAGGCAGTGAGGACTAAAGGAAAAGGTGAAAGAACACGGGCAGAGAGGTAAGGACAGCCGAGCACACAAAGCCAGGCAAGCACTTCTCTCCCAGGTATCTACCAGAATGTTCACTTCTGCAATCGTTAGCTTGAAGCTTAAAAAAAG
>CABHPR010136821.1:0-31764 GCA_902168415.1 Peromyscus melanophrys | reverse complement strand
CTCTCTCTCTCTCTCTCTCTCTCTCTCTCTCTCTCTCTCTCAAACCCTCTCTTAATCTTTGAAAGCCAAAGCTGTCAGTGTTAGTTCCACAAGAACGTATGCATTCAATATGGAAGTCTTAGAAAAACAGCTGATCTAGGAGGAGGGAAAATGAGTCTTCCTCTCCAGTGCTGAGTTATGTATGGGGCAGACTGGAAAGGTTGGGATGGTACTGCTGGGGATGGTGTGGTTCAGTGGGCATCGAGTGCTTTAGCTTGATTTCCTTGATGACTGTCCTCAGAGAGTGACTACCCAACCCAGAATGGACTGTTAAATTTCTGTCAGTTCCCAAATGTGCAGTGGGATTGTTGCTGGGTTTTACCATATTGCATGACTTCAAAATGACCTCTAGAATCAGAAAAGGCCTTGTATGCCAGCACTCCAGCCAAAGAGATGATACATAGAAACCTAGGCCGGAGTTCCACTGGCTGAATCACATTGACCAGTTGATGGACATTGGGTTGTTTCTGGTTCATTCATACTGCTGATGTGAGTATTTGTGTGCAAGTTATTGTGTGAACATCTGTTTTCATTTCTCTTGGATACACATTTAGGAATTGCTGAGTCATATGGCAATTCTATGATGAGTCATTTGAAGAACTGGCAGAATGTTTTCCACAATGTCTGAACCTTTTTACATTCCTGCCAGTGATGTATGGCAATTCCAATTTCTACATTATGCGTATTTGTCCCGTGGTTGTCCCAGCCATCCTGACAGGTGTGCTGTGTCTCACAGTGGCTTTGATGCATGTTTCTCTAATTAACCAAGCGTGTGAATACCTTTTGTACCCATTGACATTTGTTTGTCTTCTTTGGAGAAATGTTTCCTTGAGTTGTGTGTTTGCTTTTCAACTGGACTCTTATTTATATAGAATTATTAAGGGTTCTGGGTATGATCTAAGTATAAGGCCTTTGTCAAGTGTTGTGCAAATGTTTCTTCCCACTGTATGGGCTATCATTTCACTTCCTTGATGATATCTTTTGCTTTGCTTACACTTTGGGTGTCAAATATGAGAAAACATTGGTACATCCAAGGTCACTGGGTATGCTCATGGACTTTCCTTTTAGAGTTTAGAGTTGTAGCTCTTACATTTGGAACTTTATCCGATGAGTTAATTTTCATATAAATTATTACTTAATACTGAATTGTCTGCATTGTCCAACTGTTTTATCTCTAAATCATTTCTGGTGTTTTAGTCCCCTGAAATGAGATGAGAAGTTTTAAGGAAAACCCTTCACACATCACAACCCTTGTGTTTGATCATTTGAGGGTGGAGGACCCTCTTTCATGACATAGCTTTTAATTTCAATTTTTTAATCTCAGTGCTATTGTGAGATGAAGAATCTACATTTTCTTTTCTACAGTAGCAAGGGCAGCATGCTTCTGAACGCTCTTGCTCTGTTAACCTGAACAGTTGGTCTCTGTTCTAGAACAATCTCTTCATTTTCTGAGAACATTTGTTTGGGACCTTTCATTGAAAGTATCTCTCTTCCCATCAGTTTCTTATCTAACAATGAACAAAGCCACTGAGCAGAGGGCAGAAGCGGAGGACATGCAGGTGACTTGGAAACTCTAGTACTGTCTTTTCTGCAAGAGCCGGAAATTAATATCCATTCCGAAGTTGAGTTTCTGTAACTTCCCAGCCTATGCTCCTCCGATAATTTGACAAGCAGATTTTTAAGAAAGTCACCTATTATCTTTTTCTTATTCTTTGCTATGCTTAGCTCAGCATTCGGTGTGCCACTCTGTATACACAGCACGTCTTACATTTGTGGATGTCAGGATCTGTTAAAGTGTGCTCTGTGTCTCAGAAGAGTTCCTTCCTGGCTGAACCACTGCATGGCGACTGAAAGGCCAAGATGGAAGTCTTCTGTTGAAGTTACATGCACTGGTTCCTGTTGACGCATTATATTCTTTAGCTAGACCTAGCTTTTCAGGTGTTTGAAATTGATTTTGGCCTAAACAATGCAGTTGTATATTTTATAGCACTAAATACAGAAATTGAGAATTATTTGCTACATATGTCACCATTGTGCTATAAAGGGCAGTAGACATTAGTAACCACAAATTTATATAGTTTACTTAGCAGTGTTAAAAAGAATAACATTTTCGATGTAATTTTTATTTTTACAAGGTCAATAATAGTTTTTGCAAAGCAGTTCAGTAATTTGGTCTTGGCAAAGCTGCTCTTAGCAGTTCAGAGAGACTTCAGCAAAAAGAAAAGACAATTTGCACCTTGGATGTGATGGAAGCAGCTTTCACAGCAGGGCTTACATTCTGGAGCTAGTTGTAAACTGCTTCAAGTGCTTGTTGGTGACCTTCCCAGGGACTCCATCAGCTGCACCAGAGACAGGAAGTTTGCTATATTTTGGAATGCAAGCAGAAATATCAGCACATTGTTTCTGCAGATGACTTTACCAGCACTTTTCTTTCTGTGAAGGATGGAGAGGGTGGACTGTGTGGGGGGAGATTGCTGAGTGGGTTGGCTTATGTCCGAAGAAGGGGCCCTTTTATACCGGGCACTGAAGACCGAAGCAAAGCAAGGGAATAAAACCAGAGCAGGCTGGCTTTTGTTTCTGGACACAAGGGAAGGCTTCTGTGTGTTTGAAAGCTGTTGTGTCTGGGTGAGCAGACATTCAACAGAGAGCACAGCCAGGGAGGAAGCTCCAGCGTGAGCTGGAGGACATGAGCAGCTTTGCTGGGCTGCTGCGTTCATCTTTGCCAAACACTGTCTTCTCCGCTGTGGGCCGCTAGGATTGGCTCATATTTATTGAGTACCATCTATCAAGCAAGGTGCTTCTTAAGTAGCCCTTGTGATTATCTTCCTTTTACAGAGGAGAGGGCCAGAGATAGTTGTTGGATTTAACTGACAATCCACACACAACCTAGATTCTTCAGTGAATAGCAGAAAAGCAATTCTAAGCCAAATTAGATGCCGTTTTCCACATCTTTACAGGCATATTCTCCAAGCACCTCTCTTCAGAACCTCTCAGAAGTCTGCATTAGCTACTGTAACACAGTACCTAGACGATCTAACCTAATGGAATAAGGGCGTCACAGAGCACAGTATGACAGAGTATGAGCACCCTATTTAGTTCATGAGAGATGAGCCATCATGGCAGGGAAGGTGTGTTGGCTGGAATGGACCAATCTGTGGTGCCAAACAGGAAAAAAACCGACCGAGTCAGAAATAGGACTACGTTATGGCCCTTAAGGCTTTGCTAATGGCCAGCAGCTACTTGCTAGGCCTTGTGTTCTGAGGTTCCATTCCACAAGTTTCCTAAACGATGCCTCCGGCTAGGCACCAAGTGCTCAGAGATGTGGGGACAGTTCATGCTGAAACCATTATAGGGTCTTTTTTTTCTTTGAAAAAACAAAAAGCAAAAAACCAAAAAACCCCACATGAGCTATATAGTCCTATTGTCTTCTAAGTTATAGAGATACACACTGATGGTTTTCAGATAAACTTCTGAATTTATTATTTTATCAATTTTTATTTTTTAAATTAATTTTATTAAATCTTATTAAGAAAGCACTAATGGTAAGAGATTTTATATATATAATTATATATGTATATATATATATAAATATCATATATATATCAAAGAAAAAAGTTGCCAAATGTACCCTAACGACATGCCTCTTACCTAAAATTCTACTTTATGTTTGTTAAATAGTCTCTTTGAGTTATTTCAGACAAACTTTTACTCTTGAACCCGTGTAAATAAGAATCTGCATTAAAATAAAGCATCTCTAAGCATCACTTTTCTGCTCAGCTGTAGATGCCCATGTTTTCCCACACATAGGGTTCTTCCTGCCATCGAGAGCACTGTTGATCAAACATTTCTTAAGGATGCTGATGTTGCCCCCATGACTTTCTTCCCAGTTACTGATAGCCCTTACAACGGGCATCATATGCAATGAAGACACATCACAATGGCCATCTGGCCAGCAGTGATTGTAACATGCATCCCAATTTGAGAGATTCGCTTCTGAATCAAAACTTCATAATGTAATATTATGAGAAGAAACGAAATCCAAGGCCCAGGTTTCTTCACCTTTAATAGGGCTTGCTAGTATGCTTCTGGAACGTGTTTATGCTCATTATTAATAATGATAACGGAATACAGTGTGACCATTACAGTGTTAAGCAGAGCTTCTTGGTTAATTCTCTCTTGAGAGTTTGAACTAGGAAACATCAACAGCTGTGGGATCAGAAGCCATGATACCATGATGGAGAGAGGTGCCCAAAGCTCTTAGAGCCTGGCGGAAGCCATGTGAGAAGTAAGGTACTTAACTTCTCAGTACTTCAAAAAGTAAGCATGGTAGTTTCCACCTCAGGGATTCTTAAATTTCGTAGTTGATAACTATAGAGCCTTTAAGGTGCTGCGTAATATGCTGGTAAGTGCTCAATCAATTAGTAAATAAATAATGATGGGTAGCATCCGGAAGTAGAGAACAAAGTATATGCAGAAGAGGTCAGCCAGCAGAGAGGAGGACCAGACAGAAGCTATGGAAGAGGCCCTCTGCCCCAGGGGCCACACTCAGACTAAGGATATTCTACACCAGATCCTCTTGGCTTACTGGAGGAGCCTAACCCTGGGAATCTGTAGGCTACATCCGACATACCTTGGTCCTGGTAGGGAGTCTTTGTAGGGAGCAGTCTTGGGCTGCAGTTGTCCTGGAGGAGGAAACTGCAGTTGCTAGTGTTTGTACACACTGCCAACATTCTCACAGTGACCACAGGAAGGCTTTGCCACTTCCAAGCCCATCCCACTCGATTGCCATTCCCATGAGTCTGAGGCAATAGGTTCTTGACATGACTGTGCCCATGTCAACAATACACATTCTCTCAGGACTTAATCCACTTTTTACATGTTCATTAAGGGCTTCCTCTGCTCCCCGCAGGGGAATGTCCTACACTAGAGTCTCCTTCTCTACTGGAGGAGTCCAACCATGAAATCCCATGGGGGAATGAAGACTGGAAAGTGGAAGGCAGAACTTATACTTTGTTTATCTAGAACTTTCCCCATATACGCAGTCTGTGTGTATGATATTGGAGCCTGATGGTTGGTAGAGACCACAGAAAGGTAGTTTGGGAATGGTAGTTGCTAAGGATCCACCATCCAGCATTGCCCTTCCTTAGCTGTGTCAGCCACCAATCTACAGTTCTTTTTCAAAATAACCCCCTTTTAAAACGTGGGGTTGTCTCTTGGCTACTCTCTTCCTTTTACAACTCAAGCATTTACCTGCTTCAAAATCTTTTGGTTAAGAAAGGACTCAGGGCAATCTGCAGGTTGTAAACCCACTGACCTCCCAGTTGGAGAGGTTTTATAGGACTAGAGAAACTTCCAGAAGCAATTACCTTATCAGAAGTCAGTTGATCCCAGCAATAATGAGAAGTTTCTCCCTGTACAGCTTCCTGCTTGGGGCTCTTATCTGAGAGCCAATCGCATGTTTACCTGATGTCAGCCTTGCCTAAAACCACTGTTTTGATTCTCATGCAATTCTTGGTTTTTGTGGCTGTTTTTTTTTTTTTGTTTGTTTGTTTGTTTTTTCTCCTTTGTATTCCTTTGGGAAAGAATTTTCTTCACCAATTCTTCTTGTTAAATAACAGAAGTGGTAATGATAAGGCCAGAAAATGGGCTTTAGAATTGCCAGGGCCTGGCAAGCTTTCATAGTCTCAGTTTGGTGGCTGTCATGTAGATGGTGAGCTACAGTGAGGATCTTTTGCCATCATGCTTAATGGTATTTACTTGTAGACATGGGGTAGAGGCAGAAGCTAAGGCCCAGCTGCTTCTCTTTCTACCCTCTCATGTCCAGCCAAGCCTTGCAGCTTTGGCTAGAGGAAATGGCATCTCCAGATTTATCACCTTGAGAGACTGAACCTTTATTCCGTGGACTAGTCCCTTTGAATGTGGATTGGCCATCAATTATGTCTTGAAAGACAGTAGAAATTTCACTTTGCAAATAAACTCAGAGTCAGCAGTAAGATACTTGTTCAAAGACAAAAGTAAAAGATAAATTCCTTCCTAAACTTGTGGCTAGCAGAAGCTCCTGGGTTTCCGCGCTGGGATTTATAGGGATGAAGGTTTACCACCTTTTCTCCTGGACACTCCTCCATCGCAGCATTTGGAAGACCAGAGAGCTGTCCTTGCCTCTCACCCAGTATTCTCCACAGCCCTAGGGTTGGAAGCTTAGAATTTGAAGGGTCAGTCTGATAGTGGTTCAGCTTCCTCCAAGGCAGAGGGGCCTTGCAGAGGAAGCTTTCTGTCATCTCAGGAGCCAGGCAGGCTGCCAAGGTCAGTGAGAGTGAGACCTGTGGAAGGAAGCTTGGGACCAAAGCAGCAGTTGATAGGGATTCCAAAGACCACTGAATGCTTGAGAGCATAGCCTCACAGCCTCAGGCCAGAGCAAATGGTCTGCCAGAGAGAGCCTTCAGCTTTCATTACCTACCTACCTACCCACCCACCCACCCACCCACCCACCCATGATCCACCTGTATATCTATCTGCATGTCTAGCTTATGAGTAGAAATGGCAGCTGAAATTGCTAGGTTTGGGTTATTTATTTTCAACTACTGAATGGATATCACTTGGTTCAATTTAAATTTTTTTCCTTTTTGTCTTTTGGGGTGTTAGTCTATTTTGTTTTATTTTTTATTTATTTTTATTTTATGTGTCTGGATGTTTTACCTGTATATATGTGTATGTACCACATATGTGTCCTAATGCCCATGGAGGACAGAAGAGGGATCCCTCAGGACTGGAGTTACAGATGGTTGTGAGCCATCATGGTGTATGTGCAGGGAATTGACCCCAGATCCTCTGGAAGAACAGCCAGTGCTCTTAACTGTCCACCACCCATCTCTGTAGCTTAGGAAGTTAAGAGATCATTGAAACCAGAGGCCATCAACATTGCTTGGGGTAAACTTGGGTTGCCTCATTGAGAAGTGTGAACAGTGTAGAGACCATGATTCAGAATCATTCTTCAGACTGTCCACTGCTGACTTTGCCATTGAAAGTCTCAGAAGAAGCAACAAAGACAGCAGTATCGCTCTCTAATGTAGAACCCCTCCATTTTCTTGTGTTTAATACCCATTTCATGTGCTGCCTGTGGGTAAATCTGTCCTCACATTCAGAGGTGGACTCAACCTTCTCCAGATGGTCAGCCTGGCAGCAGTGTTTAGTGTAATGCTTTCCTTGACTAAAGTTTTCAGTCCCTTGTGCTCTCCCCCACTTCTAGCCCTAAGAAAGCCGGTTGCTGTTAGCTGTCCTGCTTAAGAAGCTGCAGACCCCAGAGCACGTGGGATAACCCCGCCACTGTTTACAGGTTCCCAGGTTGCCTCGTTCCCTTTCCACTTGATTGTAGAACTAATTTCAGTCACAGTTTTATCCCCGGGCTTGGGGAACCTTTGCAGCTGGGGGAATACATTGAGAGGCCTCCATGCTGGGGGAATACATGAGAGGTTGATTTGGTTTGGTTTTGGGGTTTTGGTTTGGTTGATTTGGTTTGGTTTTGGGGTTTTGGCTGTGCATTGAAGGTGCCTGCTGCCGAGCCTGCTGACCTGAGGTTGATCCCCAGAAATCTTTGTTTTGGTTGATTTGGTTTGGTTTTGGGGTTTTGGTTTGGGGGACAGAACCTCACCCTCTAGCCCAGGCTGTTCTAGAACTCACTGTAAAGGCCCCCATGCTGCTCCTATGGCAGAAGGGCAGCAGAGGGCAGGAAACGCCTGCTCAGGCTTGGTCACTGCTAGGTAACTAGAAAAGTAGCTAACACAAGTGACCTGGCTCCGTTGGGTGTGTTTCTCATTCCAGTGCACCGATTGATTGGTTGCCCCCTATCATTTCTGTCATTTTAATGCTTACATATCACTATTCAATGCTTAAATCCATATATGAAATGAACAGCTACATGCTGTGTTACCATTACTCAATCTCCACATTCAAAGGTTGCTCTGTGCGCATACTGGGCTGGGAACTGGCCACGTGATGGTTTGGTTTATTCCACAGTAGCCTAAAAAAGTAAATTTCTTGTCTGTTCGATGAAAAGGTGAAGCCTAGGTAAGGCTGTGCATCTATAAGTAAGGGAGCTTGTTTTTGTTGTTGTACTTTGTTTTGGTTGATTTGGTTTGGTTTTGGGGTTTTGGTTTGGGGTACAGAACCTCACCCTCTAGCCCAGGCTGTTCTAGAATTCACTGTAAAGCCTTCAGGCTGGCCTCAAGCCTGTGGCAATCTTTCTGACTAGAGCCCCACCCACAAGTGCTGGGATGGTAGGCACAAGCCACCTCCCTGAGCTTTGAAATTGTTTCTGAAAACATCTGTGCTCATGGGTTGGTAAGGTGGCTGTGCATTGAAGGTGCCTGCTGCCGAGCCTGCTGACCTGAGGTTGATCCCCAGAAATCTACAAGGTGGACGAAGAGAAAGAAATGACTCCTGAGAAAGTTGTCCTCTGACCTCCATGGGTATGCATGCACATTTGTGCATGAGGAGCACACACTGATAAATGTTCGGTAAATGTCTGCCCTTTTGATATTCCCTAGCTGTAGGTGCGTAAAGAATACATAAGCTCCTCATGCTTGCGTTGATCAATTTTAAATCTGAAATGTCAAGTCAGAATCAGACCTTCTTGTTAAACTGTAATCCTGCTCTTTTGCTTTCATTTAAAACCACGATTCAGGAGAAACTGGTGGTGTGGATAGGACCATGCGCTCAAGTACCGCTAAGAAGGAAGCAGGTTAAACTAATGGAAGCCATGTCTGACATGAGCTGCCTCGCCCATTTATGTGTAAGAAAGAACAGGGATCTCTGGCTGTAGCTGGGTGCCTTGTTTTGAAAGCTGCCACCTTTTACACAGAGTTTTTTATCCATCTGAAGTTTCTTATCCTTTCTTCCTTTTCTTTTTTCCCCCCCTAAAATTAGGAAGTATTAGTTCTCCAACTTAATTCAAGCTGCCAAGACGTTAATTGTAACTGCTTTAAATACAAATCCTATCAGGACAAATCATCGTTTTAACTATTACAAGTTCCCAGTTTTCCCAGTCCATGGACATGCTATGCCTCGTCACTTCTTTGTTTTTTTTCTTTTACTTCTTCCTAGGGTTTTGATATTTTCTGAATGTTTTTCTTGGTGTATACTTAACTATCTTTTAAAGTATTATCAATGCTTTTATTTGAAATTGTTCTGATTGTTAATTGCTAATATATAGAAGTGTGATTGACTTTTGAGAATTATCTTGGTATTCTTTAGCCTCTATTAATTATTAGTGCTTGGTTTTTTTATTTCATAGGATTTTCTATGTAGATGTTCATATTCTCTGCAAATATGAACACTTTCTCTTTCCTCTCCAATCTATAAGATTTTCATTTCTTTTCTTGTCTTAACTGAAATGGTTAGAATTTCTGGTATTATGTTGACTAAGAATGGTAAGAATGGTTGTCCGTGCCTTATTATTGATCTTGTGGGGAGCCACATGGGTTCTGGGGATGGAACTCGGGTTGCCAGATTGGTGGCAAGTGCCTTTACCCACCAGGCCCGCTTGCAGGCCCGTTAACTTGTCCTGGTTTTCAGTTTTCCAAGCCCCTTGTCTCAGCAGAACTTCCTTTAGTGTTTCTTCTGGGGCGGATCTGCCGGCCAACAGACTCTCTCTAGTTTCTCTTCCTTTTAGAATGCCTCGATTTCAACTTCATTTCTCAAGTTTGGTTTTGCTACTGTAGACTTTTAGGTGGACAGGTCTGTTTTCACAGCTTGAAAGGTCCTCTCCTTCTCACTAGCCCGTATGCTTTCTGATGGAAAGTGATTTGAATCATCATTTCCCTGTAGGTGGCATGTCACCCTAATCGAGTTTTTCCTTGGGTACCTTCCCTCTGTGTGCCGTGTTTAGGATTGTGGGGTGTCCTTACCTGGATTTCTTTAAACCTGCCCTTTCTACTTAGAGCTTTGAATCTGTATGTTTATGTTGTTCCCTTGATTACAGACCTTTTCAGCCAGTGCTTAGTATTTTGACTACCTCACTGTTTCTCCTGTCCTTGACTGTGATAACACAAATCATACCTTTTGGTATTTTCACACCTGGAGATTTGTTCGTCATTTTTTTCCTTCCATTTTTTTCTTTCTATAGTATATTAGAAATTTCCTGTTGGTTTATCTTTATATCTACTTACTTTTCCTTCTATGTGGCTCTGAACTGTGTGTGCTACACTGTAGACAATCTTGGTCCTGGGCAGCAGACTGTACTCTGATTCAGTTCTTGCAATGTCTTGGAAATTGCTTAGAGTGAGACCCATGTATTCTCAGCCTGTAGATGAGCCCAGGATTGCATACACTTTATGGGACCAGCTCCCTGATCTCCGATATCCTTATTTTCCAGACTCCCTAGAATTCTCTTTTCAGCTTTCAGGCTAAAAAGTTAAAGATTTTCAATTTCCTCTCTGATACACAGTTCCCACAACTGTGTCTCCATCCACAGCCAAGCAAGAGGACAGGAAGGGGAGCAATGGTCATTTGTCCAGTGGTCTTGGGGCCAAGTTCCCTCAGGCAGGAGGATTACCTTTCTGAGGAGTTTTGGGAACGTGGTCGGCTCTTACCACCACCACCACCGCATCCCACTAGCTTGCTCAAAGCCCGGTGTGCTGATGTGTCAAGTTCTGCCTGCTGCTGCCCACTCTAGAGCGTACTTGGAATGCCGCCTTCTGCACTCTGTCCAGGCCTGAAAACTAGATGCAGTAGTACACACAGCAGACTGTGCTGTGTCTGATCCTCACTCGTGATGACTGCTGCGAAGGCCGTGGTTCTTCTGAGCATCCCAGACAGACTGAGACCCCTTAACTTCAGGATATTTACAAATTCCATCAACCCTCGTGAACACAGAGTTTCTGAACCTAGCATCCCCGTGAGAACAAATGTAACACTCAGAGCACAGCCTTTCTGTAGAAGTCTTTCTTGTTACCACGACAGCAGCAGCAAGTCAGAAACAACGGACACGGTGCTGACGTGAGCTCCTTCCATCCCCTTTGGTGTGTGTGTGGAAGCCGTGCATTTGTAGGACAAAAATTCAAAGATTGGATTTTGTGTCTTCAGGACACCCCAAAATATCAGCACACCAGTTCTGTCTTTGATCTCTTTCTTGAATGCAAAGTTGCACTTCAACGTTAACCATTTCTTCTGTTCACTGACTCTCACTTGGACCCCGCTGAGCAGTAACTATTTTCTGTTCTTGTATTTTTGCTTGTGAGCCTAGCCTTTAGTGGCCGAGCCATCTCTCCAGCCCCCGTTTTCTGTTCTTATTGATGTTCTGGACTATTAGCATATAAACAACATTCTTGGTTGTGACTGGTAATGGTATCATGAAATTTGATGCGTCATTTTCTTGGTAAGTAAAAAGGATGAGCCTTTAAAAAAATCACGTGACGATTGTGTTTCAGAATTCAAATGAAAACAGCAGAAACCACATTGTCTCCAAGTCACACAGTCTTTGGTTTAGTGTTATCGGATTGTCTAAGACAAAACCATGATGCCCATTCTTTGTTTCCATTAGCTAAGCTTGATATGCAGAGTGCTCAAACATTTGTCTCTTTTTGGTTATTGCTGTCTGCTACCTTACAGGCACAGTGTAGGCCGAGAACAGTTAAAATAAGAGAATGTCATTCTTCTGTACCAGGAAGTAATGAGCTGGAAAGAAAGGCCATTCATTTAGAATAAAGTTCACCTCAGTTGGATCACTGCTTTTCACTGAGAAGTCAAGTGCCCTTGATCACCGTAGATTAAAATACTATCAAAGACCTAAGCCGGAAACATAGCCTATGAACTGAAACCATCTGGTTTTCCTCACTTCCTATCCTCACAGTGTGAATTCACTTTTAGAAGCCAAAGTACCATGCTGTGGGGTTCAAAAATGTCGTGGTAGCACCAGAATTCAGAATGGCCTGCATCCGTGCTTGGAAGTAAAGGGGACTGCAGTGGGAAAAGGGCTTGTTTTGTTGGAAAGGGGTAGGCTTCGTTATTCATGGCATTCTGAGAGCTGGACATCGGTGGTCAGAGTGCTGAAGTTATTTCATGAACTGTTTAAGCTGGTCTTCATGATACATAATTCCAAGAGGTAGATTATTGGCTCCAAAATGATGAAAAGTTAGCCTATCACGGGGAAATAAGGAGTAAATTTCCAGCAGCCAGTATGAAGTGATGTGTTCTTTTACTAAGTCTATTATAACTAATATGAAAGAAATCTGACAGTGAAGCAAGGCTTAAACGGCATTCCTCCTATATGTAGACGGCAGAGCGAAAGTGAGCCCGGACCACAGATTGGAGACTCTAAGTTGGCTAGCTTTCCTTCCTCCCTATACCTACCACCAAGAACAGGAAGGTGTCATTGCTGTCTTCGCCTTAACCTTGTTTTTTACTTCATTCTTTCATTCATTAGTGTGCATGTTTTAGGAGGCATGTATCCCATGGTGCTCTTGTGAAGATCAGGACAATCTATGGGAGTTATTTCTCTCCTTCTATCATGTAGGTCCTGGAAATAGAACCTTTTCCTACTGAGTCTTCACCCCAGCCCCCCATCTTCGTTCTAAAGAGTCATTTCTTGATAGGAAGAGGCAGTGTTCAGAGAAGCATAAGATATATTGTATTCAATGCTTTTTAAGCCCCAAACTTTTGCTAGGACCTGGCAAACTGCAGTGCAAACTTGAGCTGTTTCATCAAAAAGGGAAAATGCAGGGCCACCCAGGAATTCAAGGGCAAGGGGCAGCAAAGGCGAGTCCAGCCTTTGACATTGCAGCGGATGTTGTTGTCTCTCAAACATAGGTTTGAGAATGAGCAATGGTGTTACCAGAGACAGACAGATAGATAAAGAGAGAGGGGGGAGAGAAAGAGAGAGAAAGAAGAAAATCTCATAATGTTTTCAGTAAGTTTGCAATTCCATGTTGGCCTGAGTTCCTGTCTGTCTTTGGCTTCGTGCATCTAGTGGTCAGACACATCTGCAATAGATTGAGAAGACTGAGGATGGTCAGATTTCTCATCTAGGGTCACATGTCCATCCCCGTGCCGTCAGCCGTATCTGGGAAGATGAGGCACCTCTGCTCCAGGTTGTGGCCGGAGTTCCTCTTCTGGCATGAGAAGAAATAGAAAACGGAGGGGATTAACGAGACAGGGCTCTCCAAGAGCATTGATCCCCTGTTTAAGTTCACCATCTTATTAGAATCAAAGCTTTTCCTGATGTGCAGCCTTCTTACAAAATTCATCAAACTTGCAAGTTCAGCTTTTCAGCCATTTTCACTCAGAAGCAGCTACACTGTTTTAATGGTTTCATTGGGGTGATTGCACTGTGTCTCAGAGATCACTGCATTTCCGATAGTTTTGTATATGTTTTCACAGAAACGACTTCATTTCCCACTATATAAGCCATCATCATCATTCGAACCCTGTATCGCCCATCTCCTTTCGTAATCATGATTTTGCACACAATTATACCTAAGTTGCACTAGACCTCACCTTTCCTCATTCTTACTGTTGTTTTGGAACTTTTGAGACCTAAACGACTTTAACTTTCAATTTTAGAAAGTATACCTTTAATATAACCATAAATGATGTGGCATTTTTTGAAAGGTCGCATTTTTTATGGTTAGAAGGAAAACTGGAAATATTTATGACTCATTTGAATTGTCTGAGTGAATTTAAGGCCAGCTTTTCTCTCCAAGTTTAGATGCTTAAATTTAAATGCAGAGTATCACTTATCTGCATATGTCTGATTTTAATTTGGGGGATGTGACGGAATGTAATAATGCAATCCCTTGTGCCCAGACTATAGCCACATTTCCACATTTCAGAATTGAGCTCTGGTTGTCCCCATCAAGTCAAATGAAGCAGGTGCTCTGGCTTTCTCTTCAGCTCAGTCACTCATTAACAGGTGGCTTTGGGCTAGTTATTTTACCTCTTGGAACTTGAGTTTCCCTCACATATTAACGTGGAAAAAGAGTTTACACAGCTGTAGACCTTTGAAAACAAGTTAGCCTCCTTCTTGGAAAATAATTGCTGCACAGAACATGGTCGCAACTGTCATCATTTAGTTAACATGTATGTGCTTCCTTCATAGCCTAACTTCACCAGTGAGAAGCCCTGCCTTGCTTAATCTGCAGCATCCTCTGAGGCTTCCCAGTGCAGCTTTATGTAACTTTCCTCTCGCAGTGCTCCCAGAGGCTATCAGGGCAATGAGAACAAAAAGAAATTTCGGAGTCCACCGATGAAAGTGGTGGCAGGCTCACCAATAACTCAAGTGACAAACTGGTTGAGTGGATGAAACTATGAACACTTGAAGTAGAATTAAAAGGATAATTGCTATAGAATAAAAAATGGTAGTGATATATTTGGAGACATGGAATAGAGAATGGAAATTGAGAGAATAAATCTATATATAGTAAGGTGAAGCACAGTTTGAATCCAGAATTGCTACCTTGCTGGACGTAACTCAGTGGTAGAACACTTGCCTCTATCCATGTGTGTATAGGTTCCTGGGTTCGATCCTCAGTACCACCAGAATACAAAAACAGAATTAACTATCTTGTGTTCCTTTTGCCTTAGATCCTAGGATTCGTATTTTAATGATAATAAACAATAAAATATTTAAGTAATCTTGCTTTGTCTGTTGTTGGCCAGGTCTTTAGTTGAACATTTAACTTTCTCCTTGGACTTCAGAATTAAAAGGGAAAAATAGTAATGGTCCATAAAAGACAATAGAAGCAATCAAAGGATGCTGACTACTAAGGCTCTTAAGGAGCCACAAATCTTTAGTTCAACGAGAAGTTAAAGAGACTACCCACGAAAAAGAATCCCGAGAAACTGCTTGCTTTCTCACTGAGAACTCAGGAGGACCTTCCCTGAATGGAATACCTCTTGCAAAGAGAGGGCTGTAGACCAGACTGACTGACATCTGTGTTTTTAGGAGATGGGCTGTGCCTCCACTGAATGTTTGCTGGCTTGCACTTGGCCACAAAATTAGCACTCATTTTTATCTTTCATTTCTTTTTCTTTTGCTTCTTATTTTTAATATGGCTCTTCCTAGATAGCTCTGGGTGGCTCTCCTGGAACTTACAGTGCAGTAGGCTGTCCCCAAGCTCACGTTAATCCTGTCTCACTCTTGAGTGTGGGAACTGCAGTCAAATGCAGTTATAGCATGGCTCTTTCACACATGTTAATCTCTGCTTTTCTTTAGTTCCCCACTTTCTGTTCCAAATCGTAAGGTAGTGAAGAGCAGAAAATGAATTCTATGGCCATCAAATGAGACATTCTTTGACCTAATAGCTTAGCAGACTATGGAGGCAGAGTTTCCCTCTCTTCATGGATGTACTTAGAATCACTGTTTACCTGAAATAATGGCAAATTATGTTTAAAAACAAACACCATCCTTAAGAAGTACGCACAGTTATTAATGGGTAAGTCTCCAATGAATGTGGTAATTGTATTTCCTACCACTTACCATATATGGGAGAAAATACACTTCTTAAACAAGAGCTGTTTATTAGCAAGAGTTTAAAAGCTAACTTCATAGAGAATATACTCAGCACAATGAGTGAAGATACAACCAAGCCGTAATTAATTAATGTATGCCAACCCACTGGGGTAAAAATAGTCACAAGGAGCCAAGCGATCATGGAGATGACCCTTCACTCAATCGCGAACACTAAATTGGGAATGGTACAGAATTTTAAGTGCCTTTTTCTTGGGCCTAGCTGTTGTGATCTTTCTTTAGAACTGTTCTGATATACCCTTCGGAAGGCTGGCCTCTGTGGATGTTGTCTGTGCCAAATTACAGCACAGAACAAGGGCCTGTTCTGTTTAGTTACTGAGAATAGTGCCCAGTCAGTACTATTTGACAACATGCTGAATTAAGAGAATGTTAGAAGGATGTTTGACAAAGGAAAGTGGGCAAACGTCTGATGTTTACGAGTTCTGTTTATGTGTAAGTTGATAGCGTCAGAAAGCCGTGCTTAAAGCTCTCCTCTACAGATTTTACTGAACACATATGGATTTGTGGAGAGCGGATGATTTCATCTGGTTCCAAATATATGCAATCTCTCAGTAGAGTTAATTCTATTTCAGAATTCGATCTTTTTCCTTTCTGGTTTGAAATATATCAGACCCTGGTAAGTTGCTTTATTTTAACCAAGCTCATGCAGTACTGATTACACCCAGAGACACACCTCTGATTGTTTCCTTTCTCTCAGCTTTGACTTGTATCCTAGTATCTTATCTGAGTCTAAGAAGAAGTAAATGTGCTCTTGGAGAGGTAGCCCACAAGAAAATTAAATTAAATCGCGTTCTTATTATTTATGTGTCACTGCATGTCCTGATCTTACAAAGATCAGTAACATTTAATGTTGACGGGGAGACTGGAGAAACACTTCTGTACTCTATTTCAATGTCACAAGGCAAGCATTTATCTTGCCTTCACTTAATCGTAGCTCTTTAGCATATGAAAAGCCTCCTGTGGGGGGAGGGGTTGAAAGTTGCTTCTAGTTTTTAGTGGACAATCTACAATCTATAGTCAGGTACCACACAGGAAACAATCCAGGATGAAGTTGAAAACTACTATACTTGGGGACTAGGGAGAGTGCCCCGAATTAGGTGTCTCCTTACCTCTCCTTTGGCTAAAAGATAAGATTTAGATGATCCTTATGCTCCTTTTAACTGAAAAGGCTCGGTGCTTTACCAGCGCACATTAAGCTTGTCTGAGCCACATTGTGCCTCCAAGTTTGTAAGTAGCAGTCATATCACACAGCAGGAATAACTTGTGACTGCATACACTGACCATAGAGACTAGGAAATGTGAGTGAACGCATATTCAGTACCTGCGTACCCGCCCTCTCCCCACTGTTCACGTCTGTTGAGTAAGATAAATGCTGAAGTCAGAAAAAGAGGCAGTCAGGACGGTCATCAGCCAGTGGTTGATCTACTGCTGAAGGGCACAGTGTCTGTCTTCTGTTTTGTTTCATCACCAGCCAGCATCTATGTGGCGTTTATGATTCCTTGAACACAATTGCCATCCTTTGTTCCTAATCCTCAGGGCAGATTAAGAAAGAGCACTCTCATGGTTTTTGATTAGGAGACCTCCTTCCTGGGTCTCCTAACTAACTAGGAGCACACAATCAAGGTTGGGCTAGGGTTCACACTCAGCACGAAGACCAGCCCTCGTACTTACTCAGGCTTTACCTGTAGCTGCTATGATATGACATTTAGATATGCGGTTTAAGTGAACTGTGTAGGTGTGTGTGTGAGATCTGAACACCTCATTGGTTTTTGGAATAGGCATTTTTGTTGTCAGGGGCTTCAGGTATGTGCCTAAGAAGCAGGAAGCTAAGAGCTGTTCTTGCTGGTGTCACAAATGAGGAGTTTGTGTACATTTCCTCAGTTATCAAATACTTTGGCTCTAAAATTCTCTGAATCCACATTTAATTGCCACTGTTCCTCTCAAAATTGTTGCTTAAAGGAAAAAAAAAGTCAACGCTGTATGGTCAGCCTAGATGTTTATGTTTTTTCTAACTTGTTGTAAGCCAGAAACTCATAACCATTTTGATGTGTAACAACAAAACCCTTTATAATGGCTCCAGGCAAGCCTTTCTCCATCAAATTCTATGCTGTATTATGACAGGAAGCTCTCATCCTGTATTTAAAGGAGGGGAAATGATGCAGAGAGTGAGTTACTCAGGAGTTTATGCCGCAGACATGTACTGAACATGGGTACAACGTACTTAGGCTGCTGAGCCTTAAGTTATAAGGACTCTGGGGAATGACACTTGTCAAGAGAAGGGCCTGGAAGGAGATAAGGAAGAACAGATCCCTGTGGAACTGACAGATGAGACTCTGGAATTTCTTGCTTGGGTGGGTAGAAGGAAAATGATTTCTCAGGCAATAGGATGAACATGAGAAACGCCATTCCTCCTGAGCTAGCAAGGCACTGGGTGGGGGTGGGGACTTCACCAGTCTTTGCCAGTTGCTCTAGCTAGCTTCATACTTTACCCTGGCTGTAGGTGGTCATGGAGGGGGTCATACTGCACCTCACACGAGTTAGGCTAATTTTTTTCTGAGAATAGAAGAGTCATCAAGGCTTTCCAAGTAGGGTAAGAATAACATGAATCTGCATCCAGAAGAATCCAGGAGCAGTGAAATGGTTAGAAGGTAGGCAGATGTCAAGAGCAGAAAGATGGACGAGGGAGTGGGAGATGAGAGGTACTAAGAATAAAGATAAGTCATTGGCCCCAAACTTGCTGTGCCTTTCTGTATATAAACCATTTCATCCTCACAGCAGCCTACTCAGTGGTCCCTTTTATTATGAGCATCTGCATTCCATAGAAGAATAAACTGAAGTCCAGAGTGTGGTGCTTCTTACTGAGGTGAGGTTTGACACTGTGTGTAGCTTTAAATACGCTTGCTGACAGAACAGCTAATAGTGTCATAAACATAGTCCCAGGGATTCTTTCGTGAATGATGCCTTCAAATGACTCTGGGTAGAACAGTAGTGCATGCTCTTTGTATTTTTCCTCAGAAGTATTTGTAAGAAGTTCTCTTAAATGGATAGATAGAGGGTTGTGGTAGAGCTCAGATTGTTTGCCTGTCACATCCAAGACCCTGGGTTCAGTCCCCAGCTCTGCAGAAATTACATATATGCAGCAAAATGTCAGGAAGGGAACTGCAGCCTTAGTCTGTGTAGATCAGAGCAGTTTAAGAAGCCCCAAGGTTGTAATACTGCCATGGAGACAGCTGTACAATTTAAAACATTCGTGTTATTACTGTTATTAACCAACAATTAAGTATTGTATAGTTCTCCTGTGTCCAGCTTTGGATTCTACCTTTCACCAGTTAAGTGGAAATGGGGAAGGTATGTATATACATGGATTCCCTCTGTGTGGGTTCATGCACATGTGTGTGTACCTTGGATTTTTTTGCATGTTGTATATGTGTGGTGGGGTGTGCACGTATGTGTGTGTAAGCCATTGACTGAAAGGAGTCTTCCTCAGTCATTCTCTGACTTACTCACTGAGGCAAGGTCTCTTAATAGAACCCAGAACTCATCAACACAGTGCGTCTTGCTGGCCAGCTTGCTCCAGGGATACCCTGTCTCTGTCTCCTGAGTGCTGGAGATACAGACAAGCCTCCATGCCTTTTAAATGGGTTCTAAGGATTGGCACTAGGATGAGCCATCTCTCTAGACCCTACTTAGATTTTAGACAGGCATCTCATCAGCATGGAGCTTGCCCAGTAAGCTGGTCTGGCTGGCCAGTGTGTCCTAGGGATCAACCTGTCTCTGTCTCCCTGGTGATAGAATTACAAGCACATGCAACTTTTTACAACTAAAAAGTGGGATTTTGGGGTTGACCTCAGCTGCTTGTGCTTGCCGAGTCAAGCAGTTTACTGGGCCATCTTCCCAACTGCTGCAAATGTTCTTCATGTTCTTTCCTAAACCAGAAGGTATATGGTTTGGTGACAGATGAATGAGGTTTGGTGAGAGATGAATGAATGCCACATGGAGAAATTCGAGCCCCTCCCCAAGGTTGAGAGGTTTCATCCCAGCAGTGAAGAATCTAGAATGTAGATTCCCAGGACTAGTTAGTTCCTCGAGGTAGGTTAGACACTGGAGACAACCCAGGAGACGGAAGTGTGTGTGTGAGTTGATAGTGTTCATTTCCACCAGTTTCAGTGCCTGGGACTTTCAGGACTGAAAGCATTCTCAGAGCCTACCACTCCCCGACTCGTGATCCCCAAGCACTACTCCTCTGTCTTCCTTCTTCCTGACTAGGGTTGAAAACTAGTCAAAAGAGCAAAGCAAGGGTGCCTTCCAACCCAAGCATGATGTGTACAGTAATAATTCTAAAACTATTTACAACTTTCATAATTATGCACACTTAGCTTTTAAGAAGCCAAGTGAAATTGTTGAAAATCACTTCCGATTTTATTCTTAGGCAGAAACTAATTGGTTTTGGCTGCATTCATCTCTCAATTAAATTTATCTGATGTCAGGATTGTGTTTGTCTCCCAGTTGGAGTGACATGCATCCTCTTGGCCTGGTCGCAATGCTAATGAAGCTGTCACCCTCACTGGGAGCTCTTCCCCTCACCTCAGGCACAGGAGCAATGTTTGCATATCATCATGTCTCAGAGTATTAATTGATTCTGATTGATTTGTATGTATGGAGTCACTTGGAAAATTACCTTGTAAACATAAAGTTGTACCCATAATACTCGTTAAATTCTGTAGCTGCCTTGTTTGAACAACTGGCTTTCCTCGTGAATTAGCATCCACGATAGGCAGAATTCTGAGATGGTCCCTTGCTCTTAGTCCCTAGGTGTTATCAACACTATGTTATATGTATGGCAAATGAGATTGTATAGATGTAGTTAGGATCATTCATTAATTTACTTTAAAACAGGTAGTGTCTCCTGGCCTTTAAGTTAAGGAGTGTCTTAGTTTGGGCTGTATAATAAAATACCATAGACTAGGTGGCTTGTGTTAATGGGAATTTACATCTTATTGCTGGGGATCTGAAATCAGGTGGCCAGCATGGCTGGGTTGGGGCAGGGAGGTCTTCTCACTGCAGATTGCTGACCTTTCCTTGTATCCTCAAGTGGTAGGAAAAGAACAAGAGCTTTTGGGGCTCCTTTTATAAAGACCCTCAGCTTATTTGGTAGGACTCTGTCTTCACTGCATGGCTATGTCCTCAAACCCCTCAAACCTAGGACCCAGGATCTCTAGGAGAATCCAGACAGCCAGTGCACTAGGGGAAGACTGGCCCAGCCTACTCGACATGCCCTTTCAAAGTCCAGCTGTGCCTTAGCAGTTCACAGAGAGAAAGTCAGAGGCATTGGAGGATGGGAGGGCTCTGGTGGGAGACAGTTACTGTGCTGCTGGGATGGGGTGAGAACCACAGACTAGGCCCTGAGACCAGCCTTTGCTGGGGAGCAGACTCTGATCTGTAGTCAGAAAACAGGGATACCCACCACCCGCTGCAACTGAGGCCTCAGATCAGATGAGAATGTGGCCTGCCAACGCGGATTTCAGCCTGATAGGTTTATCTGTACTTAGCTCTCCGGCTAACTGTCCCTGTATCAGCTGGTCTCTTAATCAGCTTTTGTCACTTTGGCAGAATCCCTACACAAACAACTTGAAGGAAGAAAGGCTTATTTTGGCTCACGGTTTTGCAGGTTTCAATCTGGGTGACAGTAGGGACATATGGTGAGGGAGGCTGTGTACCTCATGGTGGCCAGGAAGCCGAGAGAGAACACAGGAAGAGGCAAAGGGTATGATCGCACCTTCAGACTAGTTTCCACCTCCAGTTAGCCCATTCAGCTGTGGGCTCATCAGTAGGTTAATCTAGCATGAAGTTAGTACACTTACGATCCAGTCACCTCTCGCTAACACTACAAGCTGAGGACCAAGCCTTCACCTCACAGTGTAATTTTAGAGTAATTATGTAATCATGTTATATCCAAGCCATAATACTGTCTCGGTTTTGAGCAAAGTTAAAACACTCTTGATCAAAATGCTATAGGAACTCAGGGAATTTTGCTGGGGTGGCATCAGCACATTTACGAGGCCAAAGCCACCTGTCCATAGTTGCCCATGTCTGAGAAATCTTTTAAAATATTAGTTAAATTTGGCATATTTAAAATTTACTGGTAGCAATCTTTATCTACAATTGCTGACATACTTTCAGTCATTCAAACAGACCTTTTTCAAAAGGCATATGTGCACCAGGGTGCGCAAGCACCCACACAATGTATCTTGCTTCACCTCAAGCCAGATAGTCCATGTTTCAGAGCAGAAATTCAGAAACTAGCCCTTTAGGATTAAGTGTCAAAATTACTTTTTCCTTGGTACCTTTAATCAAAGAAAATTGTATGGATAATTTATAAGCAATAAAATTGGTTGGGAAATATAACTAACTATAGTACCAATTTAATTGGCATTGTTCAGTTAATATCTGTAAACTCTTGGAGATTTTTTTTTATTGTTGTTGTATGGTGCATGCCACAGCACACACAAGCCACAGCATGTGGCAGGTCAGAGGACAGCTGTGGAGTCTGTCCTCCTTACACCTTGCCATGTGTCCTGGGCTCCAGCCGGGGTTGCCAGGCTTACACAACACATGCCTTTCATACCGTTCCACCAGCGATGGCTCCGGCTGCCTTCTGGGTGTCCTTGTTACCTTGTTTTGGTCTTGGATATTCGGAAAGAAATGCTGCTGCTCCTGTTTCACTTTCTGGTTATGCTTTGAGAAGAGGCACCTTACCTGGGACACCGTGTCCTTCCTGTCTACTTTTATTTCCTTCGGACCTTTATCTGTCTATAAAATTTGATTTGATTTTTAAAGTGTTTGCCTACTGCCATCATTTTAATAGATAGTTTAAGAGATAGATAATAGCCCTTTCCATTTGGGTTTGTCAGTTGCCTGTATTTGGAAGCCACGCAGATAGAGTGCTATGAAGCTGCTGCCTCCAAGAGCAGTTCCCCTGGAAGATGAAACCTTCCATGGCTACTTGGTGCCTACACTGTAATAAAAAGCTGCTATGTGGACAGAGACTGTTAAAATTCAATAGATTTCTACATTGATACTGGAAGTGTTGTTCTCAACATTGGCCTATGTTTCTTTAAGTATGTGTATGGTTTTGTTTATATTTGTCTGGTTTTGTTTTTTAAGGCTGGTTTGTAGTTTTTGGAAATCTGCCTAACGTGAGCAACATTTTAAAGTTATCAAATATGTAACTTAAACATTTTCATAAGGCTGTTCCTCTGATGTAAGGTCTAGGTGGTGAACTTTGAGATTCCATTCATTCATGTTTCATGTTATTTGTCATGTAATGAAGGTCAAGAGACATGTAAGCCTAAGTTGACACAAAATACCGTTGACCATCTCTCGAATTTGATCTGTGACTCGGTTTGTCCATTTGAAATAAGATTGTTGGGGGAGCCAGGGAGATGGCTCAGCCTGTAAAATGCCTGCCTGGAAAGCATGAGGACAGAGCCTCATCCCCAGCACAAAGGTAAAAACTGGGCACAGGAGCAGTCTGTATCCCGGGGGGGGGGGGGGGGCGGGGGGGGTGTCACTGGGTCCCTGGGGCTTGCTGGCCAGCTAGCTAGTTTAGCCAGTCAGTAAACTCCAGGTTCAGTAAGCAGAGAGGAACCAAGGAAGACACCCAGTGCCAACATTTGCCCTCCCTACACATACACACACAGACACAGACACACACACTCTAAAATTGTTGGATTTTATACACTACAAGCAGATCACCTCTTCGTTAAAGTGAAAAAAATTGTGGTCCCTGCACCTTAGCAATGATTTCCTCAGCAGACAAGGATGTACTGAGCCAGTAATAGGCAAGGAACTGGCTGAGAAAGAGGACCAAGCCAGAGTCTTCCTGGACAGTCTCCTGTCCCTGTGACTAGAGTCTCACTCATTCAACCACCCTGGCCTCCATAGCTCGCTCAGAGCAGACAAGGAATTGCCCACAGTCACGTGAACAACAAAGCTACCCTCCAGGGTTGGAGAGATGGTTCAGCAAAAAAGCAGCCACATGTGAAGACCAGAGCTTGCATCCCTAGAACTCACTTCCAGACTGGTCAAGTGTGGTGGCCCACCTGTGACTGTACCCCAGAGAGGCAAAGGCAGGGGACCTCTGGAGCAAACTGGCCGTCTCACGAGGAGTTTTGTTGAGCTCTGGGTTCTGTTGAGAGACCTTGCCTCAGTGAATAATGTGGAGAGCAATAGAGGAAGACTCCCATCATCAGCCTCAGACTCCTACATGCTTGTGCACGTGTGCATGCACACTGGCACTCACGTGAGTTCCCCAGACATGCACACATGCATATACATGCCCACTCCCAGACACATACAAAATAAATAACTGCCATTTAGGCTCAAGCTGTCTGTAAAGTCTTTGGCTATTTCTGAGATGCCCCGCTTTCTCCCATGGACCATGTGGAGTCATCATATTTTCATAAATTATCAGAAGCCGAGAGTTGAGGGAGAAATGCTAGGGATGTGCCCGGTGATTGGGCCTTTGATGCCTGGTGGAGCCTGGGGTGACACCTGCCTGCACTTGGTCTCAGTTTCTCTCTACCGTTTGTGGTGTGAGCATCTTCTCACACTGTGTTATAGATACACACCACTCAAACTAAAAGAGTGGTCATACTGATGGTCAGTGTCCAGCACTAGGTGGAAGGGGCAACGAGGTGGATCTATCCGGCTTCCTGAAGCAGACCTGAGTGCCTTAGCTCGGTGGATTCTCAGTGAATACCTTTCTCCTCTGAATCGGAGCTGCTCCCTGCTGGGCACTAGGCTGGCTTATGGTTTTGAATGTCTGAAGAAATGTGAGAACCACAACTGCTCACCTGCTGTCTTCTAAAAATTCCTTTCTGTAGAATTCTTATCTTTACAATGTTAGCTAGAGCTTGCCATTTCAGAATATAGAGTTTGGGGTTTGACTTAGGTGCTACTATTTCATACAGAAGGAATTAGGTACCGTAACTGCTAAATCTGCCATCAGCAAAGGATTCCTTTCTCTGAGGGTTTATTTGAAAAGAGGTAACAGGATATCCCTAATCTTTTTTTCTCCTTTGTTTCTTGCATTCCTTTTTGCGTGGATTTCACTAGGAGGTTCTCTGAGCACATTACTAGCTAATCCTTTGACTAAATCTTTTTCCTTCTTTTCTTAGAATAAAGAATAAAATGTGAAAGCACAGTTCTTTTACTTGCTTAAAATTCAAGATTATAATCTTTGGGCCTTTAAATAGGTATTCATCTAAAAATAGGACCCTGAGTGATGAGGTTTCTTGGTGTTTATGTAGGTAGGAGAGGTCAATAGAAGATGCTTGAACAAGTTCTCAGTTTTTCTTGAGAGGCTTAAGGGTTGAGTAAGAAGAGAGTGCTTAATTTCTCTTTAGACTTATTTAGTGTGAATATTGATGACTTTATACCCAAGATTCTTTTCATTGACATGCATTTTCTATATACCCATTGTGTTGTCCAGAAATCGTGTAGAATGCAGCAGAGCAGAAACAAATTACGTCGGGCCTAAAGATGGATGGAATTGATAATTGTCTAGGTGGGGACCCAAGGGCTCTTCTGTTCCATATGTATGCGCTCAGAGTAAAAATCTGTCTTCGGAGATCTTAGCCTCTGTTTGTGTTAACTTCCTAAACACGTGATACTTTTAATCAGCAAAGGAACTAGAAATCACTCTTACGTTAGTGAGCACGCCATGACAGCATGCGCATTCTTAATCAGAATGTCCTCCAAGCAGAGAAGTAGTCCAGGACCAAGGGAAAAAACTCCTCTGATGTGGTTAACATATCACCATAGTTTCTACTCCAAAGATTTACATTCCTTTGCTTTAAATTCTTCACATTTTCAGGAAACGGGGATCTCCCAAGCTTTGCATTAAACCAGAATTTGTGTGCTGCAGGTTCTTGGCCAAAGTGAAATGCACAGGAGGTACTGAGCAGAGCCCTGTGTGTTTATTCTCAGTTGCAGTCAAATGGAATGTGAGTATGGAGTGGCATTTGGAGTGCTTTCCATAGCATTCTCTTTGTGATGTCACCAGGCACCACTATAAATTCTTCTGTTAGTGCTCACCTTAGGAAAGATGTCTTATCTGTATTTTTCATGACGTTTTTGGCTGTTAGTATAAGAAGAGTTTTGCTCTCTGCATTTGGAATATTGAAGATCACCCTTTGCAGAGTTCTGCCCCTTGGTTTCATAAATACATTAGAATTAAACCTTATAAGGTTTATGGATTGAACATTTTACATTTTAAGGTTGAAAAACTGCATATACAAGTAGGTACAATGAAAGAATTTTTATTAAATATGTGACGTATTTTTAGTGTCTTTTTAGAATAATCTGGTCTTTACAAATAAGTGTGAGTTAGTAAGCCTCTGTAATCATAAGGTCGTTAGGAAGCATGAAAGAATATATCACGATCAAAATAATGATGGATGCTTTACGCTCTGTGACATTATTTTCAAATTTAAAAAAAACAAAATACTAGTAGATACTAGACAAATCAGGGGTCTTAGGTAGCATTTCCTTAAGTAGACATCTTTACTAAAATTAGCTTAGAAATAAATTAATAAAAAACCCTAGTGTTCTGAAAGTATGATATAGCTGAGTTGAGTTATGCAGGCACCATGCTCCATAATTTATTTCATTTGATCCCCAGTGTCAGTGTAGGCTTGGGTTCAGCTACAAGCCACAGAAACCCCAAAATAAAAAGTCTAGATAGGAGACCTGAGGCTGGTGTGCTGCCCAAGATGCCTAGAACTGAAGTTTCTTCTCTCTACTCCAGCCCTGGCCTCAGTCTCTCTTCCTGAGTTCTCCTTGGAACTTGAGATGGATGGTCCCAAGAAAGTGATCACATCTAGTAATCATAGCCAATTCCATCTCTCAGGAAGAATAAAGAAGAAAAGTGGAGCATAGCCTCCCCAAAGAGTCTGGGTGGCCACTCAGCTTTAGCATTCTATTAGAGAACCTAGCTACAGATGACTGAAGAAAAAACACAGCATTCAAATTGGAATGACGAAAGTTGAACCACTTCTGTTCTTAGATGACCTGTGCTTCTGAATGGAAAACCCTAAAGAATACACGACTTTTCCAAGTTGTCCTAGAACTAAGAAGCAAGTTCAGCAAAGTTGCTGAGTCTAAGATCAACATACAGAAATTAACTGTGCATCCTGTATGTTAGTAGCGATAACTTGTCTTGCAGTGCTATCAGAAAGAATGTACTTCAAGTGCACATATTCAGCAAAAGCATTACATGACTTGTGCACTGAAAACTATGTTATTAAATAATATAAAAACAAATAGAAAAAAGGCATCATCTGTTCGTAGATTGGAAAGATTAATATTCCTGAAACTATTAATCTCCAAATTGACCTATAGATTGAACACAGCTACCAAAATCACAGCTTTCTTTTTTGCAGAAACTAACCATCCTAAAATTAGCCTGGATAAAAGGAGCCCAGAAAAACCCAACCAGTCTTGAAAAGGAGTGAAGTTGTCAGACTCAAGTTCCTATTTTCAAAACTTACAATAAAACCACAGTAACTAAGACAGTATAATATTAGCATAAAATAGATATATGAGGGAATGGTGCGGAAAGACTGGAAATCAGCCCCTGCATATATGAAGAGCTGGTTTTGCCAGTGAGCACAACAATTCAGTGAAGAAAGGGTCACCTTTGCCAAAGTCAGTGGTTGAACCTTTGATGCCCACATGCACAGCAGGGCATTTGGGCCCCACCTATAACACATAAAAAATTAGCATGACTTGTAGACCCAAGTGTAAAGATAAAGCTGTGAAAACATAGGCATGGCTTTTCTTGACCTTATGATAGACAATAGTCTTTCATGTTTGACCCTAAAAGCACAAATAACAAAAGAAAAAATATATGTGACTTGATTCAAACTAAAAAATTTTGCTCTGCAAAGGATCCTATCAAGAAAGTGAAAGACTCAATGGAACATTTGTAGCTCATACATCTAATAAGAAACTTGAATCTTGAGTACATAAAACTCAAGGTGCTGCAGAGGTGGCTCAGCAGTTAAGAGCACAGACTGCTCTTCCAGAGGACCCAGGTTCAATTCCCAGCACCCACATGGCAGCTCACCACTGTCTGTAATTCCAGTTCCAAGGGACCCAATACCCATGGCAAAACACCATTGCACATAAAATGAAAATAAATAAATCAATAAATCAATAAATAAAAACTCCAAATAACTCAAGAACTGACTCCTCCAGTGGAATACAAATCTCTCCTCCAGTGGAATACAAGTCTCTCCAGGGCCCTTTCAAAGCCCAGGTTGCACATTAGCACACAGGGAAGATTTCAGAGCCTGCTGGTTCAGGGACTCCATGCCCAACATTCCTGCCCTCATTGGCCAGAGGCAGGAACTGACTAGAGTTCCTACAGGTCTCCAGATGATTACAGTAACCGTACAGTCTGGGGTCAAAACTGTCTCCCTCTGGGCTGCAGGGTCCTCTCATCACACACAAGGGACAGTTGCCCCTAGGACAATCAGGTAGGTGCTCATTTTGGGGAATGATTAGAGCAGGATGTCCACTAAGATCCAAGAGTACTATTGTTTACTGTGCCTGTTACCATTTTTTTTTCCAGAGGCCATTGTTCACAAAATGACAATGCCAGAAACAGGCCACAGTGTTGAAGGTCAAGATTGATATCTGTGGGTATAGAAATGCAAGTGCTCACATGTCCTTGGAGGATCATTTGGGAGTGCAGAATATTATCCCTGACTTTTATTAGAAGATACTAAAACCATTTACTGTGTTTGCCTAGGCTTAGGATGCTGGTTTGTTTCATTCTGTTATTTTTCCCCACACGGTATCTATAACAAAAGCTTTTTAAAAAACCTCCATTTGGCTCATTTGATGCATTCCCAAGCTCTTATCAAGCAGCTGCAGACAGGTACCTGTGTGTGAGTAATACTGATGTCACTTCTGTCCATCAGCTCTGTGCACTCTTGCAGTAGCTGAGCCATTAGGCTAAAGTGGTCTCTTCCCTTGTTCTCTAGGCTTTGGTTTGTGCAGTTCCCGTTGATTTCAGACTATTACCTGCGCTCCACTGATTTCCTGTGACCACATCCTTCTCGATTGCTTTATGATTTTCCCTCTTGATGCTTGCTTGCCATTAGTTAGTTCTTTGCTAATTCCCCTTCCTTTCTGCCGCTTCCTCTTTGGAGCACCTTCCTACCTTTTCAACGCAGACAGCATCTTAGCGTTGACTTTTGTGATTGCTCTTGAACTCTCCCAGCTCCTTTGCTCTGGTGTCACCTCTCCTTCCACACAGGCTTCCTTTCACCATCTGGTGTACAGTCCTCTAGGACAGAAACGTCACAGGTCCATTCTGCAGTTTTCTATCTATCTGGAAGACAGCCTGCTAAGACCACCTTCACCGAACATGTTCAAGGATGCTAGTTAGATCATACTGGATTGTATTCCCCAGTTTAGAGAATGAAATCAGCTGAATGGAGGAGTTGCCTCTCTATCTTTTCAAAGTGCAGAGAAGTTTCTGTTGTGCAGAATACTTAGAGCAGCTGCTGGGAACAAGCCTTTTTGGTTAGTGTAATTGGGAGCCTGCCAGTGTTGAGGGTTATGCTGATTCGCGCTGTGCTTCAGGAAGGCCAACTGTGGTAACAAGAAGGGAATACGGCAGCCGCCCCTGATGTAATGTCCCATAGGAGGCTGTTTCTCAGGCCGTGGGTGTGGTCAGCCATGCAACAGGTAGTTCGTTCTACCTTGTAGTAATTAAGGAGGCCAGACAGCTGGCACTGCCCTATCTTTGGTTTGTTCCAGGTGCTCTTGGAAATCAATATTTCTCACAGGGCTTGTGAACCGCCTTTAGGGGTGCGGCCAGGGCAGGAAGTAGGCAGTGGCGTTTCTGCTCACACACATTGGCTAGAACTCAGAAATATGACAAGGCTAACTGCCAGGGCAGTGAGGTGCCTCGCTCCTTTGTATACCTGGAAAGAAGATCAAATATATCTGGTGTTTAACCTCTGACACTGAAGTATTTTATTTTTAAGATGTAAAAATGTATACAGAGATTTAATTTATTCCCTGCTGTATGGAAAAGATTATACCATCAAATGAACACACAATTAAAATGTCACAGTGTTCATTAAATAGAGTGAGAAACTCCAAACATAATGCTGTCACTTAACCAGCTTTCTTTTGGATGTTGAGAAAAAAGAGGACAACTCACAACTATTAAATTAGCTTTGTAATGAGAATGAATAAGGACATTGTAGAAAAAAATTCATTTACCCATTGTTGATTAATTTAGTCATAGGACCAGTTTATGTCCACAACAAATAAAAATTCCAACTTCAGTGATTGATTCTTATTGCAAAAGCATAATCACATCAGATTATTTCGATTGGTGCTTTATTATCTGTCAATGAGGATATGAGTGTCATCATAGTCAGAGTTCTGTAAAGGTGCTGAGACCAAGTGAAGTCAGCCAGAATAAGAGCAAACTTAGAAAACAATGAATCTGCACATAAAGTTATGTATTTGCTGTGCAAGTTCAGGTATTCTTGGAGTCGGGAGAGTAAAAGCAGTTTCTGTGGAGCAACAGCTCCAAGCTCCTGACCCAGCCCTTAGCTCTGCTGTGAAATACAGCGCCAGGAACAAAGAGAACAAATTTGAATTTGTTAATAAACTTTAATTTTATAGTACAGTTCTCACAATTTAGGAAATTATTAAAATCATGGATTTGGCCTTTTCTTGGTTCTGATAACTTAGGATATGTTCTATATGACAGGAACATGCCAAAAACAAATCCAACATGGACATATGTCTGTCTTTTTCAATTTTGGCTTTATCCTAACATTAAAAGAAAACTTGCTAGTCATGAGTTGATAGATTTAATATTAAGACACATTTAGTCATCAGAGTCCACTTATACAGAGTTTTGCCTTTTCTTTTTCAGATTTTGTGATATTTGTAGATACATCTTATTACCTAAGTCTGAATATAGAACTCATTTCCATCTTATATACACCTTTGTATACACAGCCTGAAAGGAACTGTGAAGTATTTCAGTTCACTTATATTTTAACAACAACTCTCATATGAGGTCATGTGTAGAATTTTCCACTCGTGACATCATGGTAGCATTAAAAAAATACTGGATTTTGGAACATTTCAAATTTCAGAATTTTTTTTATTAGAGATGACTTAAAATATTTAATCTGTACCTCATTTTCCTGTTTGCTTGTTTTTGAAGAAGCATTTGACATGCTTGTGTTCTACTGTGGAAAGTGCTGTATAACTTTGAACTGATTCAGAACCACCCCAAATAATTCATACATAGTAGAAGATGTCTGTGCTGTGACTCAGATATATTCGGCTGTATTGATGTGCAAAGCTAAAGTAGTTAAAATACATAGTAAGTTACAAGCCAACACAGAGTGGGGTGTTCCAAGTAAAGATAAGCATATTAGAATATTTAAAGGCACAGCCAAGGCTGACCTGAAAGTTAGAATCCTGCCTTAGGCTTCCAGATGCCAGAAGGAACTGACACCATGGCCCTGGCAAGACAGAATTTTAAATTTTATTATAATTTTATACATTGATGCACATGGATTTAAAAGTTGAGGTGAGAATATAAAGAAACGAATGAAAGTGAAGTCAAGGATCAGTTCCGTGAGAGTGGAGCAAACATTTGAACAGAAAAGAGCCCTTTGGGAGTGGCTGTAGGGCAGGGCCATAAGGATGCTCTGGTCCAAAGATGAATGGAAACCTTTGAAGATGTGTGGCTACAGTAATAGGATACTATACTGTTGACTGGTCTTCACTACAGGAATATTGGAATAAGTGAGAAGAGGAAAAGCACAAGGAAGGCCCAGAAGGTTGACTGTTCATTTGGCTTATTCACGGCTGTATTGCCAGGACTCGGACCATAGAACATAGTCAATCATCTGCCATGACCTGGACCATAGAACACAGTCAATCATCTGCCAGTATCTGAATGACTGTGTGATGTAGACACATGGCTAGCCGAGAGGCATCCCCTCAGAAGGTGTGGAAAGTAGCCTCGACTAGCTGATCCATGTAGAAGTAGCAACTGATGCCATGAGCTGAAGAGCTACCTGTAGCTAAGGGAGCCCCTAGAAGGTGCAGGATTGTGAAGGAGAGAGAAAGGAGGAGCAGGCTGAGCCTTC
>CABHPR010136820.1:6250-17213 GCA_902168415.1 Peromyscus melanophrys | reverse complement strand
CACACACACACACACACACACACACACACACACACACACACACACACCATTTCCAGTTGAGAAAGCATTTATGCACATTCTCATTTAACACACAGTTGTGGGCATACTTTATGCCAAGTACTATTCTACCCTGGGGAGAACAGTTTTGAATTGCTTTATATGTGAATTGCAGGATTAAATTACAGATTTACAAAGGGAATTCTTAGTTAGGAAACATGCAACTGATATGTTTTCCAATGCTGAAACAGCAGATTGATCATAACTATTAAACATTTTGGTAGGAAGCTCTCAAAAGCATTGTTCAAATAGCAAATAATTCACATTATTTAAAAATTGTAAATAATTTCAGGACAAGTTTGTAACTATGTGTATATATATACACACAAATTTACGTTCTTAATACTAAAATAAAAATAGAACAACCTAAAATCTCATTTTAATGATCCAAGTCTTATTAAATGCCTTTAAGTTAACTAAACTTACTAAATTTAAATGCAAGAACTATGTGATGGAAGAAATTTTTTTAAAAAGTCCCAAAAGCTGGGCATCGTATTAGAATCTCGACATTAGAGGGAATGGAATGAGGACATACAATTCAAATCCAGCCTGAGCTATACACAAAGACCCTATGACCATGTGGGCATTTCCTTGTCCATTTGGCAGATCCCTTGGTGTTATCCTGGTTAATCTCTTTGAAACATCCAGTCTCTTTAAAAATCCAAAGTCTCTTTTAAAAGTTCAAAGTCTTACAGCTATATGTTCTTGTAAAAATCTTAGTTAAGTTAAATACTTTCTTCAAGAGGGAAGAAGCAGGGTACAGTCACAATCTGAACCAAGCAAAACCAAACTCCAGCAGTATAAATAACTCCATGTCCAGTTATCTGGAATTCATTCACAATCTTCTGTGCTCCTCCAAGGGGCTTACTTCACTTCTTCATCTCTGCCCTCTGCAGCACACACAGCTTGTCTTCTAGGCTTCAACTGACTCCACTCCACTGTTGCTGCTGTCCCTGGTGGTCATCCCATGATACTGGCATCTCTTACACAGCTGGAGTCCCTTGCTACAACTGGGTTGCACTTTCACTAATAGCCTCTTATAGGCTCTCTTCAGGGACTCCCAGCCTGCCACACCATGCCGAACTTCAGTTGCTCTCCATGACCCTTTCATGCCTTCAATACCACCTGGGTATCTTTTACACTGCCATTTTCTACTGCCAGTACAGGTACAACCTTGGCTACTTCTGGAACACAGCTTCTGTGTACTGATCCTGAGGAAACACCTCCCAGAAGATTTCACCTCAGTGATGCTGGTCTCTTCTTATTCACCACTAATTTCTTAGCTCCAGCTAACTAGTACTAAGTGTCCCAGTAATGCAAAAGTTTCACCACAATAGTGCTAGTCTCTTGCTAATCAGGCCTGACTCTTCAGCCCCAGCTGACCATGAAGACAGAACCTTAATTCAAAACAGTCAATGGCTGTAATAGATTCTTTAAACTTCTCTCTGAAACTTTACAAGCCAAGCCTCCATCTGCCCAACGTTGTTAACCTTCAAAGCTCCAACAGAACAGCTCAGAGCTTTCCACACTATCTTGTTTCTTTCTGACCTGTACTATTTTGTTGCGTTGAATAAAGTTTCTTTTCCTTGTTTTAACTGTATGAGCCTTTATTTCAGTTCTTTGAATAAAAGGTCAAGGTTGAGACCCCAAATAGCAGTAACAATGTCAATTATATAGACTTTCCCTTAAACTCTACTGCCAAGAAGCCTTGCCCCTAAATCAGAAAAACAAGCAAAAACAAAGAAACCTTCCGTACTCTCCTAAAAACCCTCTACTTCCAGGCAGTGGTAGCACAGACCTTTAATCTCAGCACCCGGGTGGCAGAGCCAGGCAGATCTCTGTAAGTTTGAGGCCAGCCTGGACTACCAAGTGAGTTCCAGGAAAGGCGCAAAGCTACACAGAGAAACCCTGTCTTGAAAAACCAAACCAAAACCAAACCAAACCAAAACAAAACAAAACAAAAAACAAAAACAAAAACAAAAACAAAAAAACAGCAACAACAACAACAAAAAAAACCCTCTACTAATGGATGCTTGTCCACATATCCTCACATATATGTACAGGCACATTCGTTTACAGCTAGTCCATGGATATTTTCATAAATAAGTGCTCATGCTGGAACATACTAATCTACTTTGTTTCTCTTCTGTTTTTCTCCTATAAATATATTCATTGTAATTAATGTACAGAACATTGACCTATTTTGAAACCCATAAGCAATGATGAAAGAAGACAAGTTTTACTATCAACATATTAAGTTGGCAATAGAGTTGTGTTTTGCTCTTCCTTTTTAAAAAGTAAATATTTCATAAACAGAAAAAAGACTTACTTTTAATTGTTTTTACACTATTTCTAATTTTTTCCAGAATTAGACAAATTAATAAGCTATAGTAGGTTGTAAAAGTGTCTACAAAATTCATAGGTTGAGTCCATTTATTATTGTCAGTTATGTATATAGGTTAGTTCTGGCCAGTTAGGTTTGGATAACGGATGAATAGTACTAGTTCTCTGGAGAATGCTTCTCCTTCTCTCAGTAGCCATTAGTTGCCTCTAGTTCTTTAACTAGCCATGCTGTCTCATGAAATGTCCCCCATCAGCCCTGGAATGTCAACTGGTGTTTTCATTTTACAAGTCTTCTTTAGGCAACCGTATTATTGAGATTTCATCTGTACAGTTTTTCTGTCATATATAGAAAACATCATCTCAGAGCTAATGTCTTGGCTTTTGGGCTCTTAGAGATTTCCCAATCCCTCTTCTTTAATGCTCCATGAGCCTTACAAGTAACGGTTATATTATATATGTATCAGTTGTAAATGGGCAACACAAAATGGACTTAGCAAGTTGTGTGTGTGTGTGTGTGTGTGTGTGTGTGTGTGTGTGTCTACATTAACAAAACTAATTAAAGAACAGGTGTTGAAATTTCCAGAAGGTGGCACAGGAGGACTTAAAGGAGGAGAGAAAAGAATAGAAAAGATGAGAATATGGTTCATATGTGAAATACACAAAACTAGAAGTTTTAAATTAAGTAAACTCTGATGAATATTAAAAAATACTAATAGTAGCTTTGGAAGATTTTATTAGAATGGTAATGGAAATTCATCTCTGTTTTTCTAGTTTATGCACAATGAAGATTCCACAATAAAGACTGTAATCAAACCTTACTGTGTTGAAGCTAGCCTGTAATTCCAGTACTCTGGAGACAGAGGCAAGTTGATTTCTGTAAGTTCATGGCCAATCTGACTACACAGAGAGTTCCAAATGAGCATGGTTTATGTAGTGAGACCATTTCCCAAACAAACCAACAATAAAAAAACAAAACACACAGAACAAAATAAACAATGTCAACAATAATAAGGAAATCCTAAAAAAGCACATATTTGGGCCTGAAGCACATAAAATAAATAAAATTAAAGCATAAAAACAAGTTCAAGGTGCTATAAGAACAGCAAATTCATATAGTGCAACCCAGCTACTAATAATGTGAGTGCATTAAATGTGTGGCCTGTGGAGGCCAGCAGATCAGGAAGGTGGCCCTTCATGAACAAGATCAGCATTCTGTATGGATGCTCGGGAGCTCTGCTTTGTCTTTCTCCCCATATGGACCTGGGGAGAAGGTACTTGCCATGAATAAAATTAGAAAAGGAGCCCACACAGGAATCCAGACCTAGCATCACCTTGACTTTGACCTTGGATTTAGTGGCTTATAAGACTGACAAAATTCTGTTGTTCATGTGCTAACTGGTCTATCTATAGTCTATTTTAATTACAGTCTGAATAGAGTTAGGCAGGCTGCTTGAGGCAATTTAACTTTAAAAATATACATGTCCTTTTACTAAAAAAATAAGTTTTAATTGATATGTGAGTTTTAAAAGGTCACGTGATTTTAAAATGAAATAAAAATATAGAATCTATAAAGAGCACTTAGCTAAAATATCTTAATGAATAAATCATTTTAATCACAAATCCAGTGGTAGTTTTGAACAGGTTTGTAAACATTTAAAAACTTGTGTAAATTCAAACATGACTTAACCCATGATGCCATAATAGTGAGAGAGGTGTTCATGGGGACAAGAAGGCTGTTTCCTTGAAGTTTTTTTTATCCCCCTTGAGTGTGGAGTGTGTAGAATGTGCTTGTCTTTTCATAAGTTACAAGATAAAAACAGGAAGTCCTCAGTAACAAACAGGCAATTAATTTGTGTCTTACATACAGACATGTCATTAAATCATGAGATATTAACAATTTGAAATATCACCCTAATGAGTAACAGACAAGTCCCACATCCTTCCCAATACCCAGTCTGGGACCTCACATTTTTCTGCCCATAGAAGAGTCCAGTTTTTCCAAATCAGTTCTCTCAGTCCCTTTTATTTCCAAATGAAACTTACTTGAGAATTTGTACCCGTCTCTGTATTTATTTCTGCCATCAAAGGGGAAAATTGTCTTGTATCTGTCACAAATTCCAAAATAGCACTGATAATGTGAAACATTGCTCTCACGGGCAGTGTAAGTGAGAGTTTTTTCATGAGGCAAATATGAGTGACCGCAATGCACAAAACCAAGGTGTCCCAAATAATATATGCCAAGGAGGAAATCATTCTATGAAGTTTTTCTAGTGAAAGAACAATAACAACATCAAAAATAGATCAAGAAAACATTATTTTAAAAGTAGCAGTGAGAACAGGTAGGTGGATTAGAGCAATGATGTGATATCTCTGCTATGTCCCAGATACTGTCAGATGACATCCTTGACTGTAGCATTAGTGGAAGCTAGTAGTTTGTTAGTATAGTCTATTATAGTGTATTATATATAGTAAATTGTATGGTTATACACACACACACACACACACACATATATATATATATATATATATATATATATATATATATATATTCTGTTATAGTACATTATCCTGTGACATTATAGACCCAGGGTAATAGAAAAACCACATGCATAAATGGGTAAACTAATTTTGGTCATAGATCTGTAAGGATCCAAATCTCTGAAAACAAGAAATTTTAATTTGTCAGTCAGTCTCATAGAAACTTTTAACCTTTAATCTTTCTTTTGTGTGGGGGGGATTGGGGGGAACCTTACAATAAATAGAATTTGTTTCTTTTTAAACATATTCACATCATTTTCTCCCTCTCTCCTCCCTCCTCCTCACCCCATGTCCCTTTCCCTCCTAAATCCATGACATCTGTTAATCCCAGTGGTTGAGAATAAGTCCACTACCACAACTTTGAGCCAAATTTGAAGCAAGCGTTAATTAAATACTGGAAAGGATGAAGGACTCTGGCCAAGACCATTCCAGGATTACCAGGAAATGTCAAAGAATCATATTTTGCCGAAGCTTAGGAAGGCAACCCCATAACGTCACCATATTTTCCAGCAGATCCTATCATGTGTAAGCGTATATCCTGACATCTTTCCTGCCTGCATACCTTCTGCCTATATCCAATCAGGAGCAAGCATATATTCTGATACATTTCCTGTTGGTGGTTCGGTGTACCTCCCACCAACAAGTTATGTAGCGCATCTGATGCAGCTGGGTCAAACAAACTTGTTTATGGGAGTAAAGCCATGTGGCTTGTTATCTTCCATAAATAAGAGCCTCCACCATTTGGGTCTCCTAAGCATGGTAATTAAGACTTAAAACATAACTTTGGCTCTCACACCCCCGCTTCTTTAACCGCTCTTGTTGAACGTACATATAAACAAATAAATACAACCTGCTGAGTTCATTCAGTGTTGCCCACCTGTGTATATTACTAAGGCTGACCACTTAGTATTGGATAACCAATCAGGGGGTTCATTCCTAGGGAAGACTAATTCTCCCTCTTTCATAAGTTGTTAATTACTTGTACTGCTTCATCTAGCAGTGGAACACCATGAAACTTCCCCCCTCTACATTGGGACATCAACAAGTGTTGCCGTTGTTCAGGTCTTGTATAGGCAGAGACATTGTTCAGTTTCTATGGCTTCAGCTTTCCTGTTATATTATCTAGAGTTAGACATATATATATATATATATATATATATATATATAATCTTATATACTCTTGCAGCAGACTTCTTGGTCCTCTAATTCTCACAATTTTTCTACCTCCTTTTCCTTGATGCTCCCTGGATCACAGATGTGTAAGTTGTTTTATAGATACACCACTTGGGCCTGGGTACCCCACCATCAGCTGTTCTCCACATTTTGACTAGTTGTGGCTTTCTATAATGAGCTCCTGTTTCTAAAAAGAAAGGTTTTGGTTGTTTGTTTATTTACTTGTTTGTTTGTTTCCAATGATGAGTGAAAGCTACACTAATCTGTGGGTTTAAGGATATGTTTTAGAATGCAATTAAAATGTACCCAGTTTAGAAAAAATTATGATAGTAGGTTTTCTTCTAAGGTCCATGACCACACCAGCTACATGTAGCAGCCTGAGTTTGCAGTACAAGGCATGACTTCCCTACTATTATGTAAATCCAATTAGACATCTATTTGTTACTGCCAATATATAAATGCCCCTTTTATAAAATGATTTGAAAGATCATTTTTAAAAGCAGTAACAGTTGGGCTAACTATTCAGGACTTTCTGTACTCTAGAGAATTGAAACCAGGATGTCTACTTATTGAATACAAAAATACTGGTCCAAGGGATTCCCACAAATACATCTTGCACCTCTAAGCTAATTTGTGCCTGAGGAAATCTACCTGACAGGAATTAACAGCCAAAATAAGGCACAATAAAGCACAATATTCAATTATGCCCTTGATCTGAAAAGCTCCTTTAAACACTGTTAGGGATACATTCTACAAATACAAACAAATGGTTATAAAGGTGACTGAGAAAGTAAAGGATAGCAATGGGAAGGGAGTTTAATGTCCTTCCCCTGAGATTTCTCAGAGTAATGAGGAGCCCTGTCAACAAACCAAAGTATCCACGGCTTACATTTGCACTTGTTGGATGGAGACAGGTAAGGGAAGACAATGGGAAGATGAAAAGGAAGAGGTGGGGGTTAAAGGATGCTATTCTGTACTGTAGTGATGAAAAGAGGAGCCAACAAGAAACTCCAGTTTTAGGAACTATGATATAAAGAAAGGGAAAAAACCCTACTCATCTAAAGATCAGATAAAATGCAACCGCCTATCTGTCAATGACAACAAATGCTGCCTGTGAAAGTTATAATGACACAGGAGAGAGTGAATGGGAGTGATAAGGCTCATTTCGCCTTCACAAATGCAGGACAAACACAAAGGAAACACTTGAAGAATAGAGACAGAAAGCAGTCACATTCCTTTTATCATTCAATTGTATTGAGATTGCAGCAAACTATCAAATATTTGCTTTATCAACCACTTTCACTTTCACATGCCTTTGAGGAAAATGAGCATCTTATTCTCCCTCATGTCACTCCACCTTATTCATCCCTCTCACTGCTGTCTTCTTCGCCTCTACCTGTTACCTCTTAGACTCAGAACCAATCAGTGTTATGTTTTAATGAGATAAAACTTCAATTGTATACTTAGCATTTCTGAATAAACCATTATGAGCTAAGTGTTATTGACAGGCAGAGCCACTGCCATTCCTTAAAGCTCATTCGTTTTGATGATTGTTACTGGAACAATAGCCATTTTCCTTTCCAGAACTAAATTACTTGTTGTTCTGGCTTCCTCCCCTCCCACACCCTATAGATCCCTTGTCAAGGCCCCTGCCCTCCTGATCTCCAGTCAATGACAACCACTGTCAATTCTAATCCTGTAGTCAACACTCACTGATCATTCCTAGCAATGGACAATTGCAAGTCAAAAGAGGCAGACTTTAGAAGCTTTCATGACCTTTATCGCTGCTTCACCCTCATAATCAGCCCACTCTGTAAACAGTCAATGGAGAAACTTCCTCCTGCAGCAGGTGGGAAAAAATATAGAGACTCAGAGCCAGACAATATGAAAAGAGAGAGAGACTTTGGAACACTCAGCTCTAAGTGAGATGTCTTCATCAAATCCCTCCCCTCAGAGCTCAGGGAACCCCACAGAAGAGGAGGCACAAAAAGTGTAAGAGCCAGAGAGGATGGAAGATACCAAGAAAAGAAGGCTCTCCAAATCAGCATGAGAAAAGCTCATAGGAACTCACAGAGACTGAAGTATCAGGAGAGGGCCTTCATGGGTCTGCACAAACATCATAGCATCCAACTTACTGTTTTTGTGGGATTCCTGAGTGTGAGAATAAGTAGAATTCTGATTCTTATGTCTTCTCTTGGGCTTCTTTCCTTCTGCTGGTTTGCCTTGGCCAACTTCAATGTGATAGTTTTAGTTCTATATCATTATATTTTAATTTGTGATGTTTTTAAAAAAATGAATGAATGAATGGAGGAATGAATGAAAAAAACAGTTACTAGGGTAAAGTTTAACAACTGAACTGTCACTTACACCTGCTGGGAGAGGGAAAAATCAGTTTTCTTCAACAGACTAACACTGAGTATAATAATCACTCCACAACAGGCTTCATGTTTAGTAGTACTTGATAACATATATTTGGACTCCATAATTTTTGTACATGTATGTGCATTTATTTGGTTACTTTTTTAATCTACTTTTATTTTCCTTTTTGGGTGTGGTTTTATTTTGGTTTCTTTTGTTTGTTTGTTTTGTGGGGATTTTGTTGTATTGTGTGTTTGGTATTGTTTTGATTTGTTTTTGAGAAAGAACTTAAAGTTTGATGGGTAGAAAGAGGAAGAGGATCTGGAGGGACTTGGGGGAGGCAAAGATTGTGATCAAAATCTATTTGAATTTTATATGTGATAAATTTATACTGAGCAGCAAAAGTCTCTGTACAGATGTAAAGTTTATTTAAAATGTCACAATACAAGCCATTGCTAATCTCTTGTATAATCACATAGTGTTTTATTCATTAATGTGAATGAATAATTAAGAGAACAGGACACTGTGGGGGCACATTAGAGAAAGCTATTTCTGTGGTATGGATGGAGACTTTCAAGCTACCCAAATCAGAAAAGATTGAATTCAGTTGTGTCTGTCAGTCACTTGTCCAAGGGACCATCTTCTGAAGGCAGATGTACCTTAAGTCAGGCTAGAGAGATAGAAGGAATAATTATGGCTTTAATAAGATAATGTACTTTTACTTTCCAGAATTTTCACCTACATGTGGCATGCAAAGCCATAGCTATGCAGCTTACTAACTGACTGTTTTTCAGAATTATTCAGAAAAGTGCTGTTTTCTCTTTCTACTTTCTATTCCTTTTGTAAGCATGCATTCTGTAAAGATCTGGATTTCACTCTTTCCCTGCAATTCTTTACCCCACCACGTGACTACTTATTCACCACACAGCTGTCCTCCCTATTTGCTTCAGTGGCTGGTATTTCCTTTTTCTCTTGTCTTTCTTGCTAGATCACATAAGGTCGCCAAGATTTAGAGTTTACCTACCCTGGAGTTTTCTTTTTACCTCTAGTAAATGTGTCCTTGAGCTTCTTTGGTAGCTTGAGTTTTCTCTCCGGGTCCTGCCAAGCCCCGGAAGTCCGACAGCCTACTTATAAAATAAACACACAGATGCTTATATTGCTTACAAACTATATGGCCGTGGCAGGCTTCTTGCTAACTGTTCTTATATCTTAAATTAACCCATTTCTATTAATCTATAAGTTGCCACGTGTCTTGTGGCTTACCGGTATCTTAACATGTTGCGTCTCCTCACAGCGGCTGGCAGTGTCTCCCTGCTTCAACCTCCACTTCCCAGAATTCTCTTCTCTGCTTGTCCTGCCTATACTTCCTGTCTGGTTACTGGCCAATCAGCATTTTATTTATACAGTGTGATATCCACAGCAATCTTTTGAGTTCATTCTTAAATATTTTATTAATGAAAATAAGAACCACAAAAGCTAATCCTAACTTTCACTTGTATCAGAAGGCAACCACAAAGGGACTCCTAAAAATTCCCAAAACTTTCAGCACTGTGTGCTTATTAGTAAAATAACATGAAGAACAAAATAAGACATAAATGTTTGGTGGTTGGAACCTCCAGCTCACCACTGCAAATCTGAGAAGGCCAGTTTCTATCTCTCTCTCTCCAAACCCCACCTGCTCAGGGAATCTCCAAGCAAAGGAAAGGCATAAAAATACTGCCTAGTTCCTGCATCCTTGGTGGCTACTGCAGCAGCCTTCTCTTCTGAAGTTGTCAGCTGCCCAAGCCCCACCTAAAGTGCTCAGCTTTTGGCCATTTTGGGGTATAAACCTAGCTTGTGGTGGACACATCATCATGCCTTGACTTCAACCTATAAAGCCTCTCTACTTTCATTTGTGGGTGTGGCTTCTCTAGATTAGGTCTCTGGGACGGAAGAACTCACCAGAGAGTTGCTTTGCTCAAATAAACCTATTATACTTTTTCAGTTTGGCTTGATCTGGCTTATTGAGTCAGTAGAGAAACTTATTATTGGGGGCAGAAAACCTATTAATACATATCAAGTGACACAAAGAAACGTTAGTACCTTTAGGATACAAAGGATGAAATTGTAAGACAAATTGCTAAATGGTCTTATTAATTAAAAAAAAAAAAAACCCGGAGCCAGATATTAGGGTGAAAACTGAAAGACCAGAGGAATAGGACAAGCCACAGCCAAACTCACCTTACCAACTCCTCAGCCTCCAGAAAGAGCTACTTCCTGTATACTCAGACCTATATACCTTTCTGTGCCCTGCCATCTTACTTCCTCTCTCCATCCAGCTACATCAATTCCACTTTCCGCCCAGCTCTATCACTTCCTGCCTGTCTGTACAGACCTCCAAACCTCTATGGTTAACTAACTAGTGCTGGGATTAAAGGTGTGTGCTACCACTGCCTGACTTCTGTGTTTAATGTAGTGACTGGCTTTTTCCTCTGATCCCCAGATAAGATTTATT
>CABHPR010136819.1:70464-81403 GCA_902168415.1 Peromyscus melanophrys | reverse complement strand
CTGTATAAACATCGAAATCTCATATGAACTGAGTATATTTCAACCCTGTATGTATTTCCTATATCACATTTGGTGTCTGAAATTCAATGCTTAAGAGCATTCATTAATACATAATGTATTTCTAGGAGGATTTGAGTATAAAGAAACTTTCTTTGGAGGGAGGAACATTTACCTGTTTGGTATGGATATATTTTAGCTTAAATGGTGACATACTAAATAACTCCTTTTCTGTCATGTGCCTATGGTTAAGAGGTGGATACATATAAGTATCTTGCTCTCTTAACATGTGCCTAATGCTTTGCATTTGGATGTACCACAATTTAGTTAACCATGCTTCTATTGATGTACATTTGTGGCTTTTTCTGATATATTTCTATTATAAATGAGGCTTCAGTAATGATCTTTGCAAATAAATCATTTCACATTTATGCAAACTTATTGGGATGACTGCCTAAGTGTAGAATTTTTGTATCATTAATATACGCATTTAGAATTTCCAAGTTGCCTTCCATAAAGATAGCTCCATTTCATAGTCCAACAGTAGTTCATAAGTGTGTCTGTTTGCATGTACAGATGTATTCCTTCATTTAGAATTATATTACAACTACACAAACTTATCTCCATATTGACTTTTTTATTTATTTATTTTTTATTTATTTTACAATACCATTCAGTTCCACATATCAGCCACGGATTCCCTTGTTCTCCCCCCTCCCGCCCCCTCCCCTCCCCCCCAACCCCCCCCCCATTCCCACCCCCTCCGGGGCAAAGCCTCCCCCCCGAGGACTGAGATCAACCTGGTAGACTCAGTTCAGGCAGGGCCAGTCCCCTCCTCCCTGGCCGAGGCAAGCGACCCTGCATAAGCCCCAGGTTTCAAACAGCCAACTCATGCAATGAGCACAGGACCCAGTCCCACTGCCTGGATGCCTCCCAAACAGTTCAAGGCAATCAATTGTCTCACCCATTCAGAGGGCCTGATCCAGCTGGGGGTCCCTCAGCCATTGGTTCATAGTTCATGTGTTTCCATTCATTTGGCTATTTGTCCCTGTGCTTTATCCAACCCTGGTCTCAACAATACTCGCTCATATAGACCCTCTTCTTTCTCGCCAATTGGACTCCCGAAGTTCCACCCGGGGCCTAGCCATGGATCTCTGCAAATGCAAATATATAAGAAAAATCTAAAATAAAAGTGTGGGACAAAATGAGTCTATGCTAAAGAATTTGTTTGCCAATGTCCAATATCTACATGATGCCAATGTCATGCCATATCTCTCCAGGGATTAGATCAGCTATACATACAAGTTTGATGGAAAGTGGCAGTGAGAGCAGTTTTTAAGATAATTTTACTTCTGTTCATAATGATATGCATATGGCCAAAGGAATTTTATGCAACTTCTGGATATTTCTCAATCATATAATCAAACTGAATAACAATATGATTAATTCATTAATTATTACAAATAAGCTGTATTACCAGTTTGTGTGTAATCAAGCACCTAATACTGGCCCCTCTATATTTGTCTTAAAGTTCTAAAAATAAATATATTACATTATGTATTTTTGAAATTTTTCCCTACTATTCCACGAGGCCCCCTCTTTATACTCTCAGGTATATTGAAGAGGAATAGCTCTAAATCTTATTTCTGAAGGGGAATTAATTTAATTTTTAGGTTAACCTATGAAAGCATGGTTTTAATTATGTTGTGTTCATATATGCATTCCTATACTTTGTTCTAATTTGCCCCCTCCCCACTGCCCTTATTTCTCAAAGGGTACTATGAGTAGCTGCTTGGTTTAGATATAGCCTAAAAACAGTATACTGCTTCAAGCTCAGAGATAAGTGCTGAGAATAAACCCTCTGACCTGTTTTTTGTTTGTTTGTTTGTTTTGTTGTTGTTGTCGTCCTCATTCAGGGTAAGAGCAGAAGTGGTGTCTAGTGTGTTATTCTTTGGGTTGAACCACCCACCCAAAAAGTATTTGCTTCCTCATTGGATCCATTTTGGGCCACACAAGGTAGAAGACTGCTATGGAGCACTAAATAGATATAGTCTAAGCTCTATAATAGGCTTTGTGATGTAGAAGATTGGAAATACATTAGCGCTTGTGAAGAACAATGTTTTTAGACCAATGGAAGATGTCCTTTGTTCTGCTTAATGCTCTTAAATGCCCCGTGTTGTCTGCTGTCCCTTGTAAAGAAAGATGATACCACTCAATCAAGCACCATTAGCAGAGTTTACACATTAAGTTGTTTTCTTTTGCCAGTCATCGTAATGAGCATGTATTAAGCCACCTGCCCCCTTTCCTGTCCAGGCCCTCTGGAAACTAATGGCAAACACTGTGAAACAGCTGCTTTGACTTAATGGTGAAGTGAGGAACTGAGAGTTAGCTGGCATTTGCAGGGATTAAGCTCTGTAACTGTGGCCTCATTATCACTGGACTACAACCCACTGAGTTTTCTGGCCTCACACCCATAGTGTGTTACAGCTCTATTTAAAAACAGATGATCGTGAATGGTCTGAGGAAAGCTACGTCCTAGCTAAACAACAGAAAATTCCCCCACTGAATTTCATAATCTTACTAATGAAAGCTTGTACCTCCTGGTTCTAGCTTCATTCTACGTATTTAGGTCATCAAGTGATGACTTACATAATTTATACTATTTTATTTTTTGCCTTAGATACACATATAAATAAACTTCATGAGAGAAAACACTGCACCACCTCTAACATCATTGCAAACAGCATTCCTCACCATTCCTAATGGAATTTTATACCCATTCACGATGATTATGTTTTACATCTACTCTAATATTTCAATACAAGGGCATGTGTGACAGTATCAAACAAACATTTGTGCAACTTTATGTCAACTGCACTTATATAGTAAAACGATTTCTATATAGGGCCCTATTGAGTAGTAACTCTCTTAAATAGTCATGACAGTTACATTTTTATCTCAGCCATGTTAACATGAACATTAATTGAATTTCATTATGGCATCTTCATAAATAAAATGGCAAATGTGAAAGATGTAGTTGAACAATGGCATCAAACAAACCGATGCATTTTTAAACTCAGATATTAGCTGTATACCGTGGCAAGCTACTCACAATTGCCCAGTTCCGGTTTACTCATTTGTAAAATGAGGCAAATAGAGAGTTGCACAGAGTGGGCACTAAAAGAGATCATTCATTTCCAGTGAGTTGGCAGAGAGAATGTCTCAATAAATGATAAAGGGATTTCTACCAACAGCAGCAGGAAAAGTAAGAGTAGATACAAAAATAACCAGCATAAATGGGGATTATGTTCCTGACTGTGACCTCATTAGCACCACACTTGAACCTGTGAAACATTAAAAGGGAGTAGCACCTATCCTTCAGGCGACCTTACTCATTCCCACCAGGCTTACCACACACCTCATTGCTTCCTAATGCCCTTTTCTCTATATTCAGTCTGCAAAGTTTCTCCTATCCTTACTTTATTGCCCTCCTACCCTCTAATTCATTTTCATACTGACATCAAAGTGATTTATCCCAACTATTAGTCTTACCATGTTGTTGCCCTGGCAACTATTTAGCATGGTTTGACATTGGCTCTCAATGTCAACCTCAAAACCTAGTGGAGAATAGTAATAATTAAACTGACTTGTGAGGAAAATGGAGAAATGGTGAATTGTTTCTTTCTGGACCTTTCAGGCTAGATGCCAGTGTTTCCATTTGAGGACTGTGTACTTGGCCATGACAAGGCGAACCTATGGATAAAGCATCTGGTGCAAAACTCAGAGCCTAGCAGTGGTATTCATCACACTGTAGTTGATGAGGCCCCGTGGCTGAACAATCTGTTAGTTTCATGTTCTTTAACTATGCTGAAGGTTTAAAAGAGCTCTACTTCGTAGTTCAGAGAACTTGCTTAGTTGTTTCCTATTGGGCATATCCTTCTCACTCTTGGGGCTTCAGCATTCTCATCTGTAATGAGGAGGTTAAACTGGACAAACCTGTCTTCCATTCAGTTCTACTAATATATAATTTCCTTGTACCATCTGAGGAACTGAGATTTTTTTTTTTTTTTTTTTGGTTTTTCGAAACAGAGTTTCTCTGTATAGCTTTGCGCCTTTCCTGGAGCTCACTTGGTAGCCCAGGCTGGCCTTGAACTCACAGAGATCCGCCTGGCTCTGCCTCCCGAGTGCTGGGGGAACTGAGATTTTTAATAAATAAATCTGCATAATAAATAAATATTCTCCTTAAAACATTATATCTTCAATAAAATGAGAATAGAGGGATAGAAGAATCAATTAAGTTGTTGGCAAAAAGAAAATCAAATTGACAGTGTTGTTCCTTAAGCATGCCAAACCTAGTATGTCAGTGAATAAGGAATTTTATTCCCTATCTTTATCAGTCTGATTTCTGTACATCCTAAAATGCCAATAGATGATAGAGTTTTCAAATTAAAATGAAGTAAAATTTTATTATGTAAGCATATATATTGTGATATTTTAATATACTTCAGCACTTTGCAAGGCTCATCTTTTGGGAATCTGTGTGCCACATGATTAGCATAAAGGTTGTTTCCTAGTTACCCATGTGTCACAAATATTACAAAGAGAGGACTGTTGAACTTCACTACCTACAACCACCTACAAACAAATAACTTGACCATGAACTGTACTTATTAATGGTGATTCTTATATTTAATTAAGTAAAAATAATTATGTTACAAGTATTTAGAGATTTTGAATCAGTTCATGATATTTAGCAGTCACATTATGATATTTCAATTACCTCTATCTTAGGTAAATATTGAATTTCTATTAATTTTGAAACATTAGGTATCTTGAAAACTCCCAGATATGTAAAGAGTTTCCTATTCATCTATAGACTACAATTGGGAAGTTAGTTGCTATATTAGAGAGCAATCAACAAAATAATAATCATTAATAGCTACTTGGCAATTACTATGTACCAGAGCTGTACGTCTTTTAAGCTTAGCATACATTTAATCCACCTTTGAAGGTAAATTACGGAGAGTCACACAACTAGAAGCTGGTAGGATTTGAATCAGGAGAGATTTGGATGAGTAGGCATGAGGAATGCTATTCTCATCCCAGCAGTGGTCAACAAATGTGATTTAATCAATGAATCTTGATGATATTGAAATCTCTTGAAGAATACAAAACAAACAAATAAACAAAAAACTCTCATGTTATTGAGTCAGAAATCAATCTTCAGTTACTGAAGTGTAAAAATACAGTAGACTTGGGGTTCGGTGAAATGTTAAGTATTCTAACATGGAGTGGGTCATCGGCTACTAAGTTTCACTGTACAATACCTGATTTTGTGCATATTCAGTTGAAGATTCCAAAGAGAAGTTGGTCAGAGCAGCACCTTACTGATCAGTGCCCTAAGGCGATCTATCTAATAGCATGTTTGACTGGGGAGGGGCATGACATGAACCCATTTTAAGACAGAACTAAAGGGAGGAGGAAGGGGAAAATGTCTCCCTACTGAACAATTGCATAAATCCAGTAAAGTGCGAGAAGGGCAAATGAAGGGGAAGCATTCATTTTTAGTTACTAACACATGCTCTAGAATTTCAGGTTCTTTAAATTGTCTGTCTGTAGTGAGCCTCTGCCAATGTATGTTGTAAATCCTGGGATACTGGGCTTTCAGGATTAGGACTCTAGCAAGTTTAAGACAATAAAATGCTGAAGGGAATGGAGGGACAAAACAGACAAGACAAGAAAGCAAGCAAAGGATTTCAAGGTAAATCTCCAAAGATGGTAAACACTAATCCCTCTTGAACTTCCAGTCAATCATAGTTTTATTCCCTAGAGCAGTGGAAATGGACTTCAGCGGTTGGAGGAACACCCACGGAGAATAAGGGAAAAGTCACCATGTGGGCTAGCCTTTTGTCACCCTAGCTTTAACTAGACCAGCTCCCATCTTGCTTATTTTATGTATTGTAAGTTCACATGTATGATTTTTATTTAATGTGTTCTAAGCTTAAAGAGAAAAGAAAAGAAAACTGCAAAACCATTTCTCAAGGGAGAGAGACTAAAAAAAATCTCTACAAATTGTTCAAACAGATCACCCTTAAAACCCTGCTGTTGAAAAGTAAAAATATTCTAGCAAGGTTTTTAGGGCTGGGACATTGGGAGAGGGCAACTGCCAGTCAGTATATCAGTTATTCTCTGCTGTGAAATGAATAGCTACAGCCGCAATAAGGGCTAATAACAGCAGTGACTGTACTAAGCTTCAACACTGATGTAGACTCAGCGTCAAATGCTTTCTTAAACTGTGTCATTTGCTACTATCTCATTTTTACAAATACCGTTGTTCTTCTGCATCTGAAGGTATGCAAGTGTTTTAAACATCTAAAGATAAACCAAATAAAGATTTAAAAAACATAGTTAGCAATTAGAGTTGAAGAGCTCCTTGGAGCTTTTTGCTGCTGAAATACACATCAGGTTGAGACAATTTATTCCTCTGAACTCAATTTAATGCTGAGTTCAAAACGATAAATCACACACTGGCCCCAAACTCAGGAATGTCTGATCATTTATTCCGAGAAGGAAGTGTCTCATGAAGATTCAGTTGGATGAAATACTTTCTTTATTGAAAGGAAAGATCTTGTTGCAATTGAATATTTGTTTAAGAATAGTTTTATTAATGTGTTGATCCATTAAATATTTATAGGACATCAACTATAAGTTCTGAATGTGGAATCTGTAATATACAATATCAACGATGGATTTGTTTAATATAAGCATAAACCATTTTTGAGAACTGCCAAGTGTTTGTTCAGGTAACACCTAGTGATTAAGTGTAATATTTAGTCTAATTTTGAAAACTAATTTTAAAGCTAAGCAGAATGTGGTTTATAAATTGTATAGCCTGGGAAGGTTACTTAACCTTTCTGACTCTGGGGCTTCTGACTTATGACATGAGAATACTATAGATGAATATGGGAAGGATCACATAAAATCAAGTATATAAAGCTCTCAGCACTGTGTTTGACACACAGAGCACATTCAATACATGCTTACTGTTACTGTGGTAACTGGGAAATTACTAGCCCAGTGTTGCACAGCTTGTGGTGGTGAGGTGATCTTAAATTTCTGCTACTAGTCAAGTATTTCTTACCCTACACTATCCGTTTCCTTTTCTGGGAACAGGTAATATAAGCATCCTAGGCTTTTGAGAAGTATTTTGGCTCATCCAAGGAGAAGAGTCATAAAGAAATGCCTGGTGTAAGAAACCAATTCCTGAACCTGGAGTTATGGCTCATGGCTGTAATCTCAGTATTTGGAAGGCTGAAGTAAAAAGATCAAAGTAAGGCCATTCTAGTTTGCATGGGGTAAAAGAGACAGATATATAGAGACAGACAGACAGACAGGCACATGCACATACAGAGAGAGACAGAGAGAGAGAGAGAGAGAGAGAGAGAGAGAGAGAGAGAGAGAGAGAGAGAGAGAGAGAGAAGAAAGAGAGAGAGAGAGAGAGAGAGAGAGAGAGAGAGAGAGAGAGAGAGAGAGAGAGAGAGAGAGAGAGAGTGAGTCCCTAAACTGAAACGTCTAAACCTTAGTGCGTAGGAAGGAAATGAATCACTGAGCGGACTCTATCCTAGCTGGTTCACTTGCCGCAAATGAACTGGACACCTCCTCGTCTGGAGGTGATGGATGCTGGGAAGACCTTCAGAAAACAAGTGTGATTCACAGAAATACACTGGAAATTCAGCCAGACAATACATTTTTAAAGTTAAAATAGAAGCATAAGTACTACAAAGACTCAAGGAATGATGTTTTTTTTTTTAAAAAAAAAAAAGAAAGATATTTCACACGAGTGAAAAACTCACAGAAACTGTTGAGAATTGAGCAAAAAGAAAAATAAAGATGGAAGCTCTATAACAGAGCCCCGGTTTTATTCCTTTGTGTAGGTACAGCACTGACATAACACTGAAAGTGACTGATTCATTAAATGAAGGCTTAGAGATACATAAAACAGCTACTCTGTCCAGATGCTAAAAATAACAGTTGAGTTACAGTTGCCTAAGCAAAAGATGATCTATTCTTTTCTGAAATTTACTTCAGTCAATCACAGTCCTGAAATGTTGGTTGTTTTAACATAGAAAGAATATTATGAATATTAAAGGGCTTCCCTGAGAAGATCAAGGCCAGTATGCTAAATTCACGAGTGTGTAGCCTAAGAACTGGTGCCAGAAAATCCAATGGGAGGTTCTTGTTCAGCACAAAGGATTCGTTGTGATTATTTCAGATGTAATTAGTATATATGGCAGTTGTTTTGATACTGTGCACTTATAACTTTGCTAAGAGAGTACATCTAATATTAAGTGTTCTTACTCTCCTGGAAATAAATCCCATTTTCACACATGGCAAATATATGGATAACACCTTGATTGCTTATTCACTGGGTAATTTTCACTTTTCCAGGGCATCAGGTACTGTTTATACAGCACTAGACATTGCAACAGGACAAGAGGTATGTGCCATCACTTGGTCTTTATTATTCCTTTGTGTTTATCAAGTTTTCTTGTTGATGGCATGTGTGTCTAGTGGGGAGCACTAGGTTACAGTGGGAGCTTAGATTTGCTGCTGTGTGAAACATCTGAAATAGATAGTAACGACTGACCAAAGAAACAGTGCATACTTCTGGAACAGAAAAAAAAACTGTAGATAATGAATTTGTACATTTATATTCATGTATATTTTAGTAATCATAATTTGTTCTTGTATTTTAATCATCATTCAGGTGGCCATAAAGCAAATGAACCTTCAACAGCAACCCAAAAAGGAATTAATTATTAATGAAATTCTTGTCATGAGGGAAAATAAGAACCCCAATATTGTTAATTATTTAGATAGGTAAGTATTTTCTCTTATTTATTATGTATTTTCTTCCAAAGATGTTATTTTCTTGTCAAATTATTTATTGGAAATTTATTACTTTCATAATCATTTACAAATATTTCTGAAATGATACAAAGTAATAGAGTAAATCTTTCCCCAATCAAACACTTGAAAATTCATTTTATGGACTTGGTTTTAAATATACCTAGTTTGTGTGATTTCCTTTTAAGGATGGTGGCTCCATGTTGGCAGGAAATGGACTACTACATATAGGAGAAAGCAATGGTGTTTCAAACATTTCATCAAGTGTCTCTTTGGAGCCAGTATGGTCCCTGGGAGGCTGAGGAAAGAAAGCAGACAATAGCCCTGTTTTAATGGGTGCTTTATGATTAACTGACAGTGAGGTCGGGGGAATTGAGACTTTAATCTTAAACCTTTTTCCTAAAGCAGGTAATTAATGTCTCTTTCATCAGTGGTATTAAGAGCGTGTTACAAATGGGCACTTAAAGACCGTGCTAAGTCTTCTCTTGTGGCTAACATCTGTCTCTTCCAATTCCAATCGTTGTTTGCTTAGCACCACTCTGCTGAGCTCTCTGATGGGATGTGAATGAAACAAGGCTAGAGCTCAACCTCCATGAGCTTAAGGGCTTGCCATCCATGTTAGGCCAATAGACATTGATATGGTAGGGAAATGAGAGCGAAAGGACCACTGAGTTTTCTAGGTCTAATAAGTGTTCCTCGAAGTGTCCTTTATGGCCCATCTGCAACAGTATGACATGAATTCGATTTGTGCATTTGTAGTTTTCTAAAACTTGCATTTATACTTTTGAAAGTGGCTAATTTCTAGGCTTTTGTCCATAACTAATGAAAATGGAACCTGTGAAATTTGAATTTTAAGAGACTTGCCAAGTGGATCCCAAAAGTACTGTAGTTTGAGAAGCACAGAATAGAAAGTCTTGCTTCATAGTGAGGTAGTTTTTTGATTGTTTGCTTGTTTGCTTGCTTGCTTTTTTAAAATATCTCTGTAGCTCAGGATGGCCTGGAACTTACACATACCCAAGGCTAACCTTGAACTCCTAGTCAACATACTCTATCCTCCCAAGTAGGTGGGATTACAGATGTGTACCACCATACCAGGCTTAGTGGTGTGAGTATTAAGGCAGGATGGAGTCACTGGGGTCACTCTTCTTTATAAGAAGATAGTGCTAATTGATTTAAATAATCTCCTACTCTTTTCCTGAATTGGGAGGCTGTCCAGGGACCTTAGTTCCTATATTTGAGTACTGAAGATTGTTCCTCAATAATCACTTAAAGATAATGGGCATGACACTATCGACTTTCATCACAAATAAGGCCTGAGGATATTAGAGTCTTCACCTCCTTAGTCCAAAGTCAAAGTATTTTTCTTTTCTCATTATAGCTACTTAGTGGGTGATGAGCTGTGGGTAGTCATGGAATACTTGGCTGGTGGCTCTTTAACTGATGTGGTCACAGAGACCTGCATGGATGAAGGACAGATAGCAGCTGTCTGTAGAGAGGTAAGAATAGAGAATATTTCTTGCTTGTGAGAAACATAAAATTTGTTAATGCTTTCTTTTTGATTATTCAGAATATTTCTAGCATCAAAATAACATTAGCATATTTTCTCTACTGAAAAAAAATGGAAAAGTGTTTAAACTATACTTAATGTCATGTCCTTGAATCACCTTGGCCAGACCCTTATTTACTTTACTTGCTTTTCTGTGGCTCTTGTAAGCAGTAATATACTATTCAGGAGACACTGTATCTAAGCTCACACATAGTAGTATCAGTGAACATGGCCAACTGTTATGTTAACATGGAATTCCTTTCTGATTTGTGGGAATTTTTATAACATAAATGTTGTGTTCTGCTTGTTCAATATGAGTTCCATAAAATACAGACTACATTATATTCCCATTATTTTCTAGAAAGCAATTTTTTATTTTTGACACATTTATTTGTTTATTTGGGTTCTGTGTGTGTGTGTGTGTGTGTGTGTGTGTGTTTGTTGTGTGTGTGTGTGTGTGTGTGTGTGTGTGTGTGTGTGTGTGTGTGT
>CABHPR010136819.1:57733-70454 GCA_902168415.1 Peromyscus melanophrys | reverse complement strand
TGTGTGTGTGTGTGTGTGTGTGTGTGTGTGTGTGTGTGTGTGTGTGTGTATTATGAGTGCATATGGATATCAGAGAACAACTTTTGGGACTCAGTTTTCAATTTCCATCATGTGCATCCAGGAAACCGAACTCAGATTGTAAAGCTTGGCATCAAGTGTTGTGACCTGTTGACCCATCTCACAGGCTTTCAAAGGAATTTCAACACAATCTTCCCTCACCCCACAAAGTAATTGCTTTACAGTATTCCATGAATATTCCAGTGAGCCTGAGGACCTGTCATTTATAAAGAGAAATAAGTGTTACCTTTAGTTTCTAGCCAATTTGATGACGTTTTATTCTGTTATTTTGATCAATATTGTTTTTGCAACATACACCCTCCAGTGGGGTCTCATTATGAAATTTTCTACAAAGTGAAGTGGAAACTTGAAAAACGATGAATGTGCAACCAAGCTAAATTATATTAGCTAATCTTTCAGTTAGTAGGATATTTGACCTGAGCCTGTGTTTTGTATCTTTTAGTATTACAAGTCAAAAGCATTTCCAAACAAGTGCCTTAGTTACTTTGGAACTGGTAGCCATCCTCAAACCTGTCCATCAGAAATAGCCCAAAGAAATTATTTCAGTTGCACATTCTTGTTTATCATGCTAGATCAACTGAAACTTCACCATGTACACTGAGGCTTACAACATGTGCATAAGACCAAGCTGAACCCATATCACTTAGAAACCTAGACCAAAGCATGGTTATGTTAACTGGTCAGCTGGACTATAATAATGACTAGTACTGATTGTTGCATTAGCCTCTTCATGATTTAGTCTATAGTGTAACATAAAGTTAAGTATAATCGCTGATGTAAATGGTAATGTGGTTTGAAAATGGTGTTAAAACATTCTGTAATCTATTTCATTTAACAACATCAAATCACAACCTTTCCCAAATTTTGCCTGGAAATGAGATATAGAATTAAAAAAAAAATTCTTTGTGATATAATTAGAACTTTTTTTTCTGATTCAATAGTGCCTCCAAGCTTTGGATTTCTTGCACTCAAACCAAGTGATCCATAGAGACATAAAGAGTGACAATATTCTCCTCGGGATGGATGGTTCTGTTAAATTGAGTAGGTATTTTGATTCAGATATTTAAGAAAATTAAGAATTTCTACAGTCCTACTGTCTGTCTTGAGAAGATAATATCTACTGAAAGTGATTTATTTGAGAGTGCTTAATTTGAATGAAAGAACCTGTCTGATAGTCTGTTCCTACAGACTGTGACCAGATGTTTTTTGGAATTAATATTTCAGAATGTCTAGTAGCATCCCGAATGGATGGACGGCAAATAACTAACTGAAAATGGAAGAGTTCTATAAATATATGAGAAATTATTGGGAGGGAATGATATGGAAGTCTACTAAAGATGGCATCATATTTGTCAATTGTTTCTGACCCCTTTAAAATCAGTAGTAGCTGAAGGATCAGGTAATGATCGGGATGTGAGCAAGACAATTGCGAGCACTCCTTTTAACCTTAAAGGCAGGTTCAGGCACATGGGGAAATCAGCTATTAAAAAAAAACACCATTATTTGGGCTCATTTTAATAGACTTTTCTTCTCTACAGCTGATTTTGGGTTCTGTGCTCAAATCACTCCTGAGCAAAGTAAACGAAGCACTATGGTGGGGACTCCCTATTGGATGGCACCTGAGGTGGTAACTCGAAAAGCTTATGGTCCAAAAGTTGATATATGGTCTCTGGGAATCATGGCCATTGAAATGGTGGAAGGTGAACCCCCTTACCTTAATGAAAATCCACTCAGGGTAAGTCAGCAAAATTCAGGTACTTCCTATCCCCCCCTCAAAAGGGGGGAAAGAAAAAATACCATTTAATGATTCCCCCAAACTGGTCAGAACTAGAACTTTCTTGGAACAAGTAACACAGAGACACTGAGTTATGGTGTATAAATTGCTCTGAGTGTGAAATGCCTGATTCTCAGTCCCTCTAACAAGAGCCTTCAATATTTTTCAGTCTACAGCTTTCTACTCTATAACTGTAGAAATGCGTGAAAGAAAGGATGTGGGAAGGAAGAATGTTTTTATCGTGTGCTGTGGTAACATGATCTACCTAGGAAACCCTTATTTAATAATTACTTTAACAAAGTAAAACAATACATTTCCAGAACACTTATCATTTTTTAAGTTGGATTTTTTTCTTTGTTATCAGTAACAATTCATTGAGCAAGAACATTTTAGTTGACATTGAATGAGACAGAAATAGACATAGCACCAGTCTGATGAAACCATAAACTTAATTAGAAGACTGTCAAATAGAGGATGAATGGAAATTATTTGGGTTAGAGAACTCAGTTTTCTACTACATAATTGGAGGTTTGATCCTCAAGTGGTCCAGTTACCTCTGAAAAGGGAAATAAAAATAAAAAATAAAAGCTTCCGTCTCATATCCTAACCCCACTGGCTTTTTTCAGAGATGCGTAGTTGATCATGAGAATAAAAATCAAAGAAATACAGAAGAAGCACTTGCTTAGTGTAGAAGTGAGTCAGAAGCTATTGGGTTATATATAACTTCACAGTAAACCAGAAGCCATATTTCATATGCACAAAGGATGTGAGATTTTTTTTGCTGAACGGAAATAGGCCCAAATTTCAAATCTGCTCTTAAAACTCATGCACAACACCAGTTTCAAAGGCGTTGTGTGTGTCATTATCATGAAGAGTATAATATCGTGTTTTATTCTTGGTGTACACAACCCATTGTCCTTAGTCATCAGTTAAGTGTGTTCTCATTACGTTTGCAAAATCTATATTCAAGCCTTTCTGTATATGGCTTTCCATATATGCAAAGAAATCTCTGAGGTAAATATCTAATTGTTTTGTAGTTGAAATTTTGTAATTGAGAGCCATGCTCCCAATATATAGGGAGGGGCCTTCTCTAATTCTCTCTCCTTTTGCTTCCACCCTGGTACTTGGCCACTGGTCCTAATTCCTGCACTGATTAGAAAGCAAGAGATATGAGGGAATGCCCTAATGAATGCTATGGGCTGTTATGCTAGTCTCACATAACAATCTGGAAAGGAGATATGTGCATTGATTAGCTGCCTGGGGGGCTGAGTGGAAAAGAAGGGGCGTTTCCCAACATTTGTGGGTCAGCCCTTCATGTGTTCAATCGAGTCCACCTCTGACCTGTGGAACAGCACATCAGGATAATTACAAAGGCTTTTCCTTTTTTTTTGCCCATTAAGAAACAGCAATGAAAGAACACATCAGGTCTGTTGTTTCTTTGGATTTCCTCCTCTAAGTCTTCGAAGTTTAGAGGCACTAAATGGATTACACCTATTTTGCTTTCTGCTTTCTGCTGAGTAATTTACAACCTGCAGAATTTAAGGATTAAATAAATGGCTATGTAAGGCAACTGGTCTCAGTAATGCATTTATTGCTCTCTTCTGTTCCCTAGTCATAACTGATCTCTCTTTAGCTAGACTGCTAATTACTAGAAAAAAAATGAAACAAGTTTTAATCTCCATATGCATCTTCTAGCCTGAGATCAGAACTCATACTTAATAGCTTGTCTCTTAAAATCTATAGCCTTCTATCAAAACAAGTATTTGCAGATTAATAAGCCACAAATTTCAGGAAGCCTACATTAAGACTATGACAAAAAGACCTGTTAGAAAGGCTACCTTGTTGAATTCCACTGATAAGGATTGATTCTAACTTTGTGCCTTATTCTCTTTAGGTGATTGGCCTCTGGCTAATTAATCAACAAGCCATGTTGAGCCAGCCTGATTCTGAAGCTCTTTTCTTCTAGACACCAGAAATACTTTTCAGCTTTGCTTGTAAATGTTCTATCCCGGTGTTTTCCTAGAGAAAACATGATGCCTTGGCCTACCTAGCCTTATTTGGGATTTGAAAAGTGTATTCACTGAACCCATGGGAAGATTGCAGACAGAAAGATACAGTATGACACTGTAGGGAGCCCATTTTTTTCATGTTTTGCTGACTAGACACAGTGTTTGGAACTAGAAAAATCATGCAACTTTAGGAGAGGTATGAAAGAGCACTCAACTATTTCTGAGAAACTATCCTGGTCTACCACCAGTTCACCATTTGTAGGCTTTGAAACAGGTGGAAGTAAAAGGGAGTAAAAAGAAGATAAAACAGCACTATAAAGAGTGACATGCACTTGTGGGGGCCAAAAAAAAAAAAACAGTTAAGTAGTCAAGTGGACCTAAGTGTGTCCTGACTTTGCAACTTTAAAGCTCTGGGACATTTTGAAAAGCCATTTAAAACCTTTCTAAACCTGTTTCCTTTCTGTTAATAGGGATAATATCCATCTTACTGAGCCTACATGAAAATTAGGTGAATAATGCATGTAAATCACCTAGCCCAGTGTTTAGCTTATTGTAGAAAATGTATGTGGAAATTCATGAACATGAACAGAAAAGAAAGGAAAGGGAGAGAAGATAAAGTTCTTTTTACTCACCATTTAATGGATTCACCATTCCCCAAAGAACTTTTATCCTACTGCCTGACTCCCATGGAGTGGGGGATTCTGTACAGTTCAATATAATTACCATAAATAGGTAGCATTAAACAGAACAGGTTAAAGTGAAGTCTCAGCCTGTGCATTACAAAGTTGCTTGAATTTCACTGTGGCTTGTGTTTTTGTTATGCTTGATTTAAGTGAGCAAATTGTCTGTAAATATTGATTGCTGATGTACATTTGGTACAAAAAAAAGTGACCACTTCTTTTGCCCAGTAATAAAAAGATTGGGTTTTTTTTAAATGTAAATAAATTGACTTAATTTGCTCATAAAATGTTTTTTAAAGCTCAGAGAGTTATTAGCTGTACTGATGTTATGATGTTGGTAACCCTTCTAGAGACAGAGAGGAGACAGCTTTCTTATTGTCCCCGCACAGTGCCTTAAGTTGACATTTGATGTAATTGGCTTTGGACATGTTGTCCTGTGACCCATGGGAAATTTTTAAGCAGCCACCAATAATTAAGTGCCTTATTCTTTCTGTTTGTTGTAACTGGGGCTTAAGACAAACCCAACTTTCTCTGTGAATATGCAAATCAAACATTGATATTTTGTTGGTACCACTGTCTTTTCTGCTAACAGAGGATCTATTTTGTTAAGACTTGTGACCATAAAGACCTGATTCTAAGGAGCTAGTTATTTCTGCCAAACCAAACTTTGATTTTTTTTCCTTATCAGCACAAAGAGAGTACCTTTCTTTTAAAAATTATGTTTATACTCACAAATAGTAGGTCTGTTCTTATCAAGCTGTGATGAATTGTAGTACTTGTGAAATGTCTCAGTGATTTCTACTTGAAACACACACACACACACACACACACACACACAGAGAACCTTTTATAATCCTGTTTTGTGTGTCATTCTCTAACCCCTTTTAAGTGTTTGCTTTATGCCTTTGTTTTGAGCATTAGTGGGCTGGATCAAACATTGGGCCACTGGAATACACTTACTGCTACCAGTGCTGAAAGCAGTCTGGGATATAGCGTGTGAACCACACATCCTACTTGTTCTCTTCCTTGCTTTTACATTGGAGTCCTTTGTAGAACTTAAGAGCCAATGACACTGAATTCCACCCCCTAGGAAATGGAGGAAACTAGGACTAGGCCAAAAGCAAAGCAATATTGCAAGACCTTAATATGGCACTGTTTGCAATGAGAAGTAATTCTTCATCCCTGTTGGAGCACAGTCGTTTAACCAGGAAAGCACATACTTATTCCGTTCGCGCTTGTCCATTTCCTGTAAGAAATCATAAGAGCATTGGAGCCTAGTTGAAATCTTGTTCTCTTTTCCTCCTTTTCAGACTTAGCAGTCCTGTAACACTACATATCTTAGTTTCTTTTCTGTTGCTGTGATAAGAATATCCTGACAAAAGGAACTTAAGGAAGAAAATGTTTAAGTTCATAATCTCAGGTTACAGTCTATCATTATGGAGAAGTCAGCAGGCAATAGAAACTTGAAGAGTCCAGCTACAATATCTCTACAGTCAAGAGAAAAGAACATGAATTAATAACTGTATGCTAGTGCTCAACTGGGTCTCTTCATTCTTCTACAATACAGTGTGCAGGTCTTTACATGTCAGTTAATGGAATAAAGAAAATCCCCACAGACATGCACATAGGTCAACCAAATCTAGACCATCCCTCTTTGAGACTCTCTTCCCAGATGATTCTGGATTATACCCAATTAACAATTAAAACTATCACATTATCAAAAAGGAACAATATTAAGTATATATCTCCATGATTTGACTTTCTTAAATCAATTTTCTCTTCTGAAAATGGAATTCATATTTAAAATAAGCCAGCAGCTTAATGCCTAGCATGTACTGGAGCATAATGTAGCCATGGGTGTGACTATATGTGATTGAGTGCATTACCTCTATGACTATGGAGAAAGAAGGGTAACAATCCAAATAAAGGCCTGCTGGCACATTAAGTGACTTCCTACATTCCTCTTTACTACACAGATGTCAGATTTCTTACTGTTTCTCTTATGACCAGAGCGTGTACGTCTCAAGACCATTATACAGGATGAGAGAAGCCCTAGCTAGTGAACAACAGCAACTAAGGGCCAAACTGAATTTTGTTCCTCCAACCACTGGAACCTGTGCTGTGGACTGGAATGTCTGGGTTTGATGGCGCGTGCTCATTTGGAAGTAAAGTCAGACATAAACTTCCTGAACACCAGAGAAGCAAGCATACTTTGCTAGCACTCAGTCAATATTGTTTTGAACGTATTTCAGGGAGAGCTGGGAGCATTCCCTTCTTTTTCCATAAGCCACTGTGGAACAGCAAGCTTTATTGATGGGTTGTTGACACTCCTCTTCCTTTGAAGACTTAACCTATGCCTAAAAGGAGGGGAGAGTTGGGATAACTACAAGTAAAATAATTATAGAATAGTAACAGCATTTCTTTTTAATAAGAAAAAAATAATGCCTGTCAAAAGATAGGAGGCCCTTAAGAATCATTGCTTGTCAAGAATTCGGCATAGGGAAGTGGGACTTGGCCATATGAAAGCTGCAAGTTTCATTTAGATTATCCAGAAGCAGACAGTTCAAACTGGTGAATTATGAGCCAGAAGAAAGCCAAGGGAGGAACTAATTCCATAGCAAACTAAAATCCAAGAAACTAACCAGACAAAGAAAAGGGAATGTTTTAAAATGTGGTGATCAAGAAACCATTGTTGGCCCAGAGAGATTCCCATATCCTGTGATTTTTCTTATCATTCTTCAGAGTACTTACAGACGGAGATAGTTTGGGTATAGCCCAGGGACGCATATGCCTATTCCTCTAATAAGTACCATACCGTTGGCTAAGGAATTAAGTCCATCAAAATCAAAGATCATTGTGAAGAAATGAATCTTGGGTTGTGGTTTACATTTGCCCACTGAAATAGCCACTCATATGTTTTATCTTATGGCTTTTGAAATATGAATTCACCAAGAAAATCAGGGTTTTGCTGAAATTGAAGATTACTTCTGACTTTTGTTTTTGTTTTGATTTATGTCCTTTCTAACTTGGTCACATTAACATTTTAGAAAACAGTTTGCACTCTGATAAAAAGATACTTAGAAAGTTCTTAGCTGAGCCTCTTAGCACACCATGCTATTTTCATCAAGGCGGTCTATACCAGGGAAAAGCCAGTTTAAACCAGTGGTTCTCAACCTTCCTAGTGCTAAGAGCCTTTATTACAGTTCCTCATGCTGTAGTGACCCCCAACCATAAAATTATTTCGTTGCTACTTCATAACTGCAATTTTGCTACTGTTATGAATCATCTGATATACAGGATGTTTGATATGTGATCCCAAAGGGATCTTGACCCACAGGTTGAGAACCTCTGATTGAAATCTTATTCTAAGAGCTAAGCTGACTTCTTCACCATGCCTTTTACATTTCTTCCATTTGTTATTTCTCATTTTGGTGATGGAAATAAGGAATTACTTCACCCTCCAATGGCAAAATTCACTAGCACTCCTCATCAAGGAGATGCTAATGAATGGAAAAAGACTAGAAAAAGAGCTTTCTAGCCTATCTACCAACTTGATTATGTGAGTCAAAGAGTGAATTCTATCCCAAGGCCTGTCAGTCAGGAGTCTGTTACCTTCTCTAGGTTGCTTCTTGCTTCAAATGATCACACTTTGAGTAAGCTGTTGCCTTCCCAGTGTGGACTACAAAGCCCTAGAATTGAGTAGAGTTCCTCGGGCTATTGAAGGGGACAAGAGGGAGGGCACCTGACAGGGCTCTGAGTTCCATCGGAATATTTCCTCTTTAATTGGCTTTCTGTATTGGGCTAGCAAATGAGAGTCACTGAAACAAAGAAACAGGTTTATGATTCTGTGTACTCTGGTTTGAGGTAGCTATATAATTCCCTGACCCTGCCAGGAAGATTGTAGTATTGTCTTTACATGTGCTTTAAGAGACGTGATCTTCAAAAAACATCCCAGACACTTCTTTCTCATCCATCTCCAGACCAAATCGGCCCTCCAGAATGTAAAGACCATCTCACCCCTACCTCCATCTCACCCAGAAAAAAAGTTTGATCATGGTATGAAACATGCTGCTGAGACTTGATAACCTCACACTGATATTAACCAAAAAGAGCACTGTAGTGACACAGCTCTTATGGGGATAAAATCACATGGAAATAAATATATAAATTTAAATATACCTTGAGCCAGAAATTGGGCATGAGCTAATGAAATGAGCGATGTTGGGGGTGATTATTAAGTATAGTCACTTTTTCAGTGGTAGTTATTTTTCATTTTAATTTCATTTCAACTTTTAAATTTTTTGGTTAATGTGGTGATATTGTATTCCCCAATATATCGTGCACTCTAATAAATTTATCTGGGGTCAGAGAACAGAACAGCCACTAGATATAGAGGCCAGAAAATGGTGGCACACACGCCTTTAATCCTATCATTTGGGAGGCAGAGATCCATCCAGATCTCTGTGAGTTTAAAGCCACACTGGAAACAGCCAGGCATGGTGACTCACGCCTTTAATCCCAGGAAGTGATGGCAGGAAGCAGAAAGGTATATAGGGCATGAGGACCAGGAACTAGAGCTGGTTAAGCTTTTAGGCTTTTGAGCAGCAGTTCAGCTGAGATTCATTTGGATGAGGACCCAGAGGCTTCCAGTCTGGGGAAACAGGATCAGCTAAGGAATTGACCAGGTAAGGAAACTGTGGCTTGTTCTGCTTCTCTGATCTTCCAGCATTCACCTCAATAACTGGCTCCAGGTTTGTTTTTATTAATAAGACCTTCTAACAATTTGTGCTACAGGTTAACAAACAATAATTGAAGCAGAGACTGTGAAGGAACACTGCTTAATGACTTGCTCCTCCATTCTTGAGTTGCTGCCCTGATTTTGCTTACTGCTGCACTGTTACCTGAAAGTATAAATGAAACAAACCATTTCCTCCCCAAGTTGTAGTTGGTCACAGTATTTTATCACATCCATGTTGAGAAATCCTAAGACAATGATGTAAGAGTATTTTACATAAAATATCAATGATTTCTTTGTTGTTTTCTTTTAATTCTCCAGCTTTATTTGCTGAGTCAAATGGAGTATATGTTTCAAATTATGATGCAGATTACATTCTTTCCTTGAGTAATTATATGTAAATATCATTGTTAAATGATGAGACATTACTGTTATTATGTAACATGAAAAAGTATTTATAAATTATTCTGGATACAGAAAAAAAACAAAACAAACAATAATTGTACATAGTAATAGAGTCGAGTGGGGTATTTTGGTGTACTGATCAAATCAGGGTAATCAACATTTCCATCTCCTTATCATTTCCAGACCACAGAAACGGAGCAATAGCAAAATGAAGCCTAGGTTCCTTTGACATCACCTATTTTCTGACCTTTATCTTTATTTCTCTCTTGTCGTTCTACCAACTGCCTTCCCTCCTATTGTCCCTTGGCACCTGCTCTTGCCTATCTTTCTTCTGTTTCCTCTAGTTCTCACAGCTTCTCACTTTTCCTTGACTTCCTGGACCATTCTCCTTTCCTTTTTTTTTTTTTTTTTTTTTTTTGTAAATCTACATTGCTATCCTAACTCCAACTTTGAAACGCCCTGTACTTCCAAACCTTGAGTACAACTAAGGTCACATAGGGTCACATCATGAATGCAAGTTGCCTGCTACATGTTTCTTAACAAGAGATTAGAATGACCATATGGGTTGTCAGAGTCATCTGGTATTTATTTTATGGTATTGGCCAATGATTTCTCCTTGGAAAAAAGTATTCCAAAGCTAGCCTGGCACCTAATAAGTCAGTACTACCTAATTATCTTTTATTATCAACCTATTAAGGGGATAGATCCCTAAGTTCATTTAAAATGGCTCCTTAAGGATTAAGCAGCAAAACAACAGCTCCTCATAATTAGGAGACAGGTGAGAAGTTGTATGTAAGACAATATAGAGGTAAATTAGACTACAGTGCTATATTGCACTGTAGTATGAAGTTGGAACAAAGTATGTCATACAGTAGTTTGTATATATAGTGGTTTCTTTTTGCAGACTGGATTCTATTAACCTTTTAGAAAAACGAGGAATGTTGGAGCCTCTCATGAAATCAATAAACACACAAGAGTAGCAATATGCTCTGGCATTTAACCTCTTAAATCCGAGGTCACGAGTAAACTAAATCATAACGTGTCAACTTGCCCATTGCCAAATCCTGCTCATAAAGCATCGAGTAGAAATTCTAAAATGAGAAGGAATCGGGACAGCAGGAGATTGCAGGCACCAGCCAGAATACAAGCTATCTAAACCCCCAATATGCATACACAGACACACACAGACACACACAGACACACACACACACACACACACACACACACACACACACACACACGCCTCCCTCTTCCACCTCTGCACGTGTCCTTTGTTCTCCATTTCCAAACTAGTAGAGAATGATCAACCACAGAAGGATCCATTTCCTCTGTACAGGGAAAAACAGAATGAAGTATGCCAGATGTTTATGGATAGTGTGCCTCTTTTCTTGATTTCCCTTATCTGTCTCTGCCCAGAGACTGTAAAAAACAAGAGAGTGTGTCATGCAGCACTTAAGAGCATGGAGTCTGAACTCATATTCCCTGAATTCATATATTGACTTCTACATTATTAGAAGTGTGACACTGGGCAAGCTGTTATTTTTAATCCTACAGTACAGTTTCTTTGCCTGTCCATTGAGGATCATAATAGCATGAGCTAATTTAATACTAATCAGTAAATCAATTTTATGTATTCATACTTGCTATGATCATATGCATACTGATGTTGAATATAGATTAATAAACCTCACTCTTACAAACGATCAACCAATGGGACCTTTTGAAACTGAAAAGCTTTTGTAGAGCAAAGGATACGGTCAACAAGGCAAAGCGACAGCCCACAGAATGGGAAAAGATCTTCACCAACCCCACATCTGACAGAGGACTGATATCCAGAATATATAGGGAACTCAAGAAATTAAACACCAAAATTCCCAACAGTCCAATTAAGAAATGGGCTATAGAACTAAACAGAGATTTCTCAGCAGAGGAAACACAAATGGCTGAGAGACATTTAAGGAATTGCTCAACATCCCTAATCATTAGGGAAATGCAAATCAAAACAACTCTGAGATACCACCTTACGCCAGTCAGATTGGCTAAGATCAAAAACACTGAGGACACCTTGTGCTGGAGAGGATGTGGAGCTAGGGGAACTCTCCTCCATTGCTGGTGGGAATGCAAGCTGGTACAGCCACTGTGGAAATCAATATGGCGCTTTCTTAGAAAATTGGGAATCAATCTCCCCCAAGATCCAGCTATACCACTCTTGGGCATATACCCAAGGAATGCTCAATCATACCACAAGGGCACTTGCTCAGCTATGTTCATATCAGCATTATTTGTAATAGCCAGAACCTGGAAACAACCTAGATGCCCTTCAACCGAAGAATGGATAAATAAACTGTGGTACATATATACAATGGAATACTACTCAGCAGAGAAAAACAATGACATCATGAGGTTTGCAGGCAAATGGAGGGATCTAGAAAAAATCCTCCTGAGTGAGGTAACCCAGACTCAGAAAGACAAACATGGTATGTACCCACTCATAGGAGAATACTAGTTGTGGAACAAGGATGACTGGACGGCCACTCACAACACCAGGGAGGCTACCTGGAAAACAGGACCCCAAGAAAGACATGGGGATCGCCCAATGACGGAGAAATGGATGAGATCTACATGAACAGTCTGGACGCCCCAGGTGGAGCTCCGGGAGTCCAATTGACGAGAAGGAGGAGGGTTTATGTGAGCAAGAGTTGTTGGGACCAGGGATGGATGGAATACAGAGACAAGTGGCCAAACGAATGGAAACACATGAACTGTGAACCAATGGCTGAGGGGCCCCCAACTGGATCAGGCCCTCTGAATGGGTGAGACAGTTGATTGGCTTGATCTGTTTAGGAGGCATCCAGGCAGTTGGACCGGGTCCTGTGCTCAGTGCATGAATTGGCTGTTTGAAACCTGGGGCTTAGTAGAGACCTTTGGCCCAGCCTGGGAGGAGGGGACTAGACCTGCCTGGGCTGAGTCCACCAGGTTGATCTCAACCCTCGGGGGAATCTTTGCCCTGGAGGAGATGGAAATGGGCGGTGGGCAGGGG
>CABHPR010136819.1:30950-57633 GCA_902168415.1 Peromyscus melanophrys | reverse complement strand
GTAAAGTTGAATTGTATATTAAAAAAAAGATAGTAATAAAAAAAAATAAAAAAAAATAAACCTCACTCTTATTATTTAATGATATTGTACATTCAGTAGATTTTCTGTGGACTTAGTTGGGAACCCACTCAATATGAATAACATAATTTCCATGCGAAAATGGACTGTGAATCCCCATTGCTCAGCTTACCACAAGATTTCTCAACCATACCCTATCTGCTTTGTAAATTGTTCCATTGTATTGTACCGAGACTTATACTTGCAAGCATATTTCCATGAAAGTCTCCCGGTTTGTTTTTCAATGACTTAACATAAACTTTATAAACTGCTATAATGAGTTGAAGCCACAAACTAAAGCTTTTTAATTAAATAGTCCTATTTCAGCACTGCCTCAATGGAAATTTATGGGTTACATATGGATTGTCTTGAGACTTCTTTGGAAAAATGTGGTAACTTCCACAGTGAGGGCTTTGATCTTTCTCAACTGAGGAAATTGCCAATAAGGTAAATTCAATTACTGCTCCAATTAGATACACTGCTTTTCTCTTAGTACTTGGGTAAATTCACTTGCACATTAGGGGTAGTGAAAACTTTAATGGTTGTATGTTATTGACGAGATATTTATACTTATCATAGGGATGTCTACAATACTAGAAAATTTTAGTTACATTTAGTTACAGTGAAAAAAACTACCATTTTAACTTTGCCAATCATATTTCTAATATAAATGCAGTCTATAAGTCATGGTCCTATAGTGCCTCACCTTAGGAAAAATATACCTTACTTAATGATCTAATATGCTCTAGTATGAGGATCTTCCTTGTTCAGTGTCAGATAGAGAAAAGAAAATTTTGAAACTGTGAAGTTTCTCGACACAATTTTTTCAAGTTTCTGGGAGCACTTGTTAACTCCCTTGCATCTCGGGTTTGTCTCAATCAAACACGTTGTGCTTAGCTTGATCCAGATGTTCCTCCCTTTGATAGTCTATCCTTATATATACTGCTCATAGAACTTTCTTATTTCTCCCCTAGTGAGTAGTGGTAGTCAGTATGACCACACACCAGGCATTGCCAACTCAAACATTGTGGTTTTCATTCTTTGCTTATCTTCTTATAATTTAACAGAGTACTTTATGTTCTAAACTTTAATGTTTTGTGTATCAATTTGTTATATTCCCAAAGCAACTAAATTCATAAACTTTGGCTTTTATTATACAATAATACATCCTTTAAAATATGCATTTTCAACAAATGACTACGAAATTCAGAGATTATCATGGATGGTATAGTTTCTGCTTTCCTTGGGTTCACAGGAGGAGTAACAGATCTGTAAATAAAAAGTACAACCAAATGTAACAGGAATCTTAAAATGTTCTTATTAATAAAATCAAACCTGAGCCGGGTATTGGGGCGAACACTGGAAGGTCAGAGAGACTGAACAAACCACAGCTAACCTCACCTGGCCAACTTCTCGGCTGGTCTTGTTTCCTCAGACTGGAAGCCTCTGTGTCCTCATATCCGAATGGCTCTCAGCTGAACTGTGTTGTTAGAAGCCTGAACGCTTAATTAGCCAAATGTTTAACCAGGGCAAATGCTTCTAGTTTCTGGTCCTCACGCCTTATATACCTTTCTGCTTTCTACCTCTACTCCCTGGGATTAAAGGCTCGCTTTCTGGGATTAAAGGTGTGGGTCACCACGCCTGGCCATTTCCAATGTGGCCTTGAACTCACAGAGATTCAGAGGAATTTCTGTCTCTGGAATGCTAGGATTAAAGGCGTGTGCTACCACTGCCTAACCTCTGTTTCATATTGTGGCTGTTCCGTCTCTGACCCCAGATAAGTTTATTAAGGTACACAATATTTTGGGGAACACAATACCACCACAACCAAATGCATTGTAGAAACAGACATATGGACTCTGGAAGCTCAAAAGAGGGGAAGGGCAACTATTCTCCTTGCTTCAAGATTGAGGGACACAAGATCTTCTCTGCTAAAACACAAAGCAGTCCTCTGAAAGCTGGAGTGGTTGAACACTGCATCTACCTGAGCGAGATGCCAAAGACTGAAGAGGAGATAACATTTATGTCAGTGCTCAAAAGTCAAGTAACAGTTTACCAGATACTAGAAGGAGATGAAGAAAGCAGGAGAGGAAACTGAGAAAGAGCATTTCCTATTCAGGATTAAGCAACAAATTGGTGTGATTAATACGTGAGCTTTGGCTAGTATGTATGGGTGGAAAGAGAAAGTTCTGGTGTGAGAATAGAACAGAGGAAAGCTGAAAAAGGAAGAAGAAAGAAAATCATACCATATGCCATGCCATTCCTTACTGTGTCTTGTGGATCAGTGGTTTGGAAACAAGTATATTGATCCTCTGGTTCCAATGAAGTGTTGTTTGGAATGATAAATAGAACAAGAAGCAAAACTCCTTTGACTGAACATTGTACATGTGAACATAGGGTCCTAAAATCTCTACTGTTTCTCTCCACCTTCTCCTTCTTCCTCAAATGCCCTTGCGGAGGAATCTAGGGCAATACCATCTGAAACTCATATCTTTGAATAATAGGAGGCCACTAAGAACTTTTAAGCAGATAAATGAGTGACGAAAAGAAACATGTGAGGAAATATAATTGTTAAAGGGGGTGGGCTTAAGAACAAAAAGGTCGAAATAAGGAAAATCAATTAGGACAGTACGAAAGCTGTCTGAGAGAAGTCCTGATCTTAAGCAAAGACAATGATAAGAGAAGGAAGTGGATGACTGTGAAAGCCATAACTAAATGTTACATTGGTAGAACCCAGAAGAATAACTGTTGAAAGTTGTGAAGTTGGTAGTGTGAAGCAGGAGAACACAGGGATGTTCCTTTGCTTTCTTGCTTACACTAGAAGATAACTATCTACAAAATCTCTAGTCTGGTTTCTAATAGCCAACTCAGTTTCCTAGAATTTTCAGTCACTCTTTAAAAGTGGCACATGGTCATTCATGCCCAGATTTATTTTCCCAGTCTTCTTCATCTAAGACTTGGCTTTGCTGGTAAAAACCCTTTTTGTTGTCATTGGTGTGCTGGCTACAACTGTATTTGTGTCTCATTAGCAAGGCAGTGGGTAGCAATTTTCTTTTTTATGAAGACAGCCCCCAGTTTACACACAGGATGTGTTCCAAAAGTTCATTTTTAAGTTAATTATTTGGAACCTAGAATGTATTTTCCCATAGAAACAGCCTTATACATAGTGATTAAGTTCCCAGGCCAGTCCACAAAGGCCAGTTTAGTCCATAATGTAACTGAGCGTGTGGATTTTCGCAATGGAAATTAGGTAGAAATAATACTGTTGCAAATAAAACGAAAACAGTAATTGAAAAAAGAAATAGTCTGAGGTTTTCGTTTTCCTCGAAGGGCAGTGCTTGATGAAAGGCACATTTAATCCTAAGAGGACAAATGCAATAGATGAATATTGGACACCACAGCTTTTAAAATGCGTTTTAAGTAATGCTTCTGGGTAGGGGTTAAAATAATAACAATTATCAGTATTGTGTTCATTGTAGAAAGTTGAAAAATACATTTTAATATATTTTAAAAATCAAGTCACCAGTAATTGTAATGCCAGAGAGAGCTACTTTTAACAAGTTGGTTTGCCTTTACTTTTTTCTTAATCTATGCAAATGTATAGGGCATGTTTATTGTACAAAGTGGTAGCTTTTAGATTCATATGTGCATATGCACCTGGATAATTCTATCTTGTCCTTCACCACTCATTCCCTTCCTTTTTCTCAATAGTGCATCTTCTACTTTCATGTCATAGGCAATCTAGATTTCATGTATGAAAGAAAAGATATTTTTCTTTCTGGGTCTGACTTATTTTATCTCCTTTACTTCCATCCATTTTCCTAGGAATGACATTATTTTTGTCTCTTATGTGTCCTTCCATAGTCTAGCAGAACTTATACTACAACAATAACAACTCATATTATTAGTGAAAAAGAATCAGATCAATAACCAACCAGGTTCAGAGTCAGCTGTTAAGCTATAAATCAGTACAACCTGTGCTCAGTCCCACCTTCCAACAGAAACCATGCCCATGCTATTTTCTAAAATGGACTCTTTTAAGACCTATAGTATAAATAAGAAGAAAATTGAGTCATAGCCATGATTTTGCTATGTATATGCTGAATAGATTTGAATATTTCTTCTTTATAGGCCTTATATCTGATAGCCACTAATGGAACCCCAGAGCTCCAGAATCCTGAGAGACTGTCGGCTGTATTCCGTGACTTCTTAAATCGCTGTCTTGAGATGGATGTGGATAGGCGGGGATCTGCCAAGGAGCTTTTGCAGGTGAAAATGAAATAGGACAATTCAAAGGGAGAGTTGCTATGTTGAGCTTTTCCATGTCAATGTGAGACAGTAAGAGATCCCTGTTGAAAGACATATAGTGAGAGTTAGGCTATTGCCATTCAGTTTTAGAGCATAGGCATATACATATAAGCATGTATTTATTACATGGTTGGCTGATCATGTTGTCTTGCCTTTTTTCAGAAAAATTTGCATTTTAATCTATAACTCTCTTTTGCTCTTCCTGAAATCTTACACTGCAAGGAAAAAAAAAAACAAATGTGACTTACTTGTATTGCTGGAACTTTTTTCTAAACTTTACTTGTGCCTCTGGATGTTATATGCAAGTGCTCTTGGCCAGAGGTAATTTTCTACGTAACTATGCAATTATTTCCATGATATTTGCCATTCTAATGTTCTATTGGTCAAAGTACTTTTGCTTGTGATGCCAAATGGCAGACACCAGCTTGCCTGGGTGAGTAGCATCCAGTGGAGAGTGCTTCTGTAACCATTTGTCCTTTTGATGGCTCTCAGGACCAGTATATAGGATGATAACTGGGGCCTGTCACTTCCCAAACTTTTTATGTATATAATCTCATTAGGTTCTTACAACTGTGTGGGATTTGTTGGTGACCTATTTTGCAGGTGTTGAAATAGAGACTCACAAAAGTCTTGAATGGCAAAGGAACTCTAATTTGAGCCTAGGATTGCCCAATTTTCTGCCATACGTGAAATGAAAACTAAGGGAGATTTTTTAAAAGATAGATTTAATTTATAAAGCAGCACATACCCAGGATTACACAAACAGTTTCACTGCTAGAGACCATTCCTTCAGGAAGAATATCAAGACCTGTGGCATCTAAGAACAGCAACTGCTTGTCCTCGCTGTGACTTTGAATAATAAGGCCATTACACAAAAGGTGCAATATTGGTATGCAGAATGCTAACCATAGACTCACTGTGTTCTTGCCTACTTCCTTGCATGGAAAATTCTCTTCCAATTGCTTTTAACATCCTTCTAGAGATAAGGACTTATGTCTGGGGGAAAAATTCCTGATCTCTGCTGCACAAAATCTTATCTTATTTAGAGGAACTGGAAAGGCTTCACCACTGCACCGTTCCTTTTCTGCTGCCTGTGAGCATTTTCCAGATCATCATAAGGTCATAAAATATCAAATCTGTAATGACGCTTTGTTAACCTTCTAATTAACCCTGAAATCATACATGCAAAACATAAACTTGTAAATGCTTCACTTCCACTTTGTTCCAAGCCTGTCACCACATATATATCCCTGTGCTGATATCTCTCATCCCTTTTTTCCAAGGATGCCAAAGATACAGGATTATTAATGTAACCACACAGAGAAATAGAGCATAGAATCAGTTATCTTTCATTGTTCTGACTCCAAAGCTCCTGTAGCTTATGTCACACAAAAGGACTCTGTTGTGGAGATTTTATTATACCTTTCAAAATATTAAATTAAAAATGACCAACAAACATTCTAGAGAAGTTGTTCTCAACTGGTGGGTTGTGACCCCTTAGGATCATATATCAGATATCTTGCATATTGGATACTTACACTATGATTCATAACAGAAGCAAAATTTCAATTATGAAGTAGCAATGAAAATAATTTTATAATTGGAGGGATCACCACAACATGAAGAACTGTATTAAAAGATTGCAGCATTAAGGTTGGGAATCACTGCCTCAGAGGAAATGTCCAGCCCACAATGGAAAAGTAGAACAGGAGGGCAGGGAACACATCAGGGAAAGTTATATTGGAATGCCTTTATCAAGCTGATGATGGGTTGAAATTGTGACGGAAATGAGATCTATAAGAAATTAAGTAACAAAAGAAGCTAATGAGAGCTACGTTATAATGAGGAAGAGGTAGAAAGGGGAAGTAAAGATGCAAAGAGGAGAGTCAGAAGGCCCACACCGGGGAAAGACCTGCACCAGGGAAAGGCCCACACCAGGGAAAGGCCCGAGGTAATCGAATATCACAGGTCTGCAAAGAAGCAAATGTTTGAAAAAAGAAAAGGAGCTTTGGCTTGCATCAACTCTTGCAGATGAGCCAAGAGAAATGGTGGAGACACGGCTATTGGGTTTGGCAGCTAGGGAGCCAAGGGTTTTAGAGTAAAATTGATTTTGATGTTCAGTTGAAGATACTTTTTCAAGCCTGAGAGCAGCTCCAGCACCATTCATCAGTTTAAGAAATGTAGAGAGTCTGGCCATTACTGAGTGAAATTTTCCAAGCTCCGTATTGAAGAGTTTCTAGATGTGCCAAGTAAGTTTCCATAGGATTTCAAGACACTGAAAAACAAAAAAGAAAAAAGAAATTCTGGACAAAAGCTGGCAGGGATTTTCTTTTAAATTAAATAGTGTCTCAATGAGTGCTCTAAACACGTTTCAATGGGTCCCATATCATATATATTCATATATTTACATTATTACTCATAACAGTAACAAAATGACAGTAATTAAGTAGTGAGGAAATAATTTTATGATGGGGGGTCACCACCATATGTATTAAAGGGTTGCAGAATTAGGGAGGATGAGAAGACTGCTCTAGCATGAAGGGAGAATTCTACTAATTCCTCCTTTTTTTCCTTCCTTTCACAGCATCCATTTTTAAAATTAGCCAAGCCTCTCTCCAGCCTCACTCCTCTGATTATCGCTGCAAAGGAAGCAATTAAGAACAGTAGCCGTTAGAACTGCGAGTCTTACCCCTCACCGTCTCCCTGATGAGTAAGACTGAACTAAAACTGCTGCAGGAAACATGGAAGAAAAGACAGTTGAATGGGGTGGGGGTTCTTTAACTTTAAAGTAAATAGAAACTTCTTATAAGCCTTTTTCCTACTCCCTCAGACTATGTAATTTATTTGTAAGCCTGAACCGCAGCCCACACAGGGCAGCAATGTTGAAGTGACCATTAAGTGGTCACTTCCACCGTGAAGCGAAAGAGCCAGTAGTGAATCCCCTCATTTTGTGCATTTACTTTGAAGAAAAAGATTTCTCAAAGATGCACGCTCCCTCTTCATAGTGTTGTGTTTGTTTTTAAGTTAGAGAGTAGTCCCTCTTGCATTCGAACCTCTTTCAAAACTCCTTACCCAATGTGATGTTTTTTCACTTGCATTGTCATTAGATGTCCAGAAAAAATAAAAGATGTCAAAATGTTTTTTTTAAAAAAGAAAGAAAAAAGCAAAGAAAAAAACAAAACAAAAAAAAAAAAACAAAAATGAAAAAAATAGAACAAGTGCTGTGTGAAGCTGTGGACGTCCATGCCCTAATAGAGTCGCAATTTTTTCTTCTTCTTCTGTAGTGGTGGCTTGGTTTGTGTACCTATTTTTCTGCATTTGTATTGGAAAAGGTTTCCTTTAAGACACTTTCCAAAAGCAGAGAGGAATGAGTGTTCAGGGTGGGTTTTTAAAAGTTGTGTCTAAACAGAGTTCTAATTGTGAGATCCTGTCACATTTTACAAGGATGCTTAGGTAGTAGTTGAATTGTCATGTAAAGCAGCTTGTTGGCCTCTGTGATAACAGAAAAAAGACACACACTGAAAATGTGGCAGTGCTTCTGGGTGAGTCTAGGTTCTAAACCTAGACTATCCTGATTGGAGAAATCTTACTTAAACAAAGATGAGACTTTCTCTGAGAGCCAAAAGGAAAATGCAGAACTCCTTGTTGGACAATAAAGAAGCAAAGATAATAGCGAATTTAATCCTCTCTTGTGCTCCTGTAACATAAGCATTGTACAATAGGCACATTATGAGGAAATAGATCCATTATCCAACATTCTTCATAATAAAAATTATTCATTTTGACAATTTGTAACACTTAAGAATTTTTTAAAGATCAAGAGATCAGAGATATAGTAAAAAATTCAACTCTGAAAGAAATGGGAAGTCAGTGAAAGCTACATCCCAGTGAGCATGGCTCTAAATATTTGATACGTTTTCCCTATATATCTCTAATCTCTTTTTCAGGATATGGTGTGTTCTTATTTAGTTACTTAGGCTTTTCTCCTTTTAAAGCCTGTTCATAAAGATGTTGAAAGCTCACCAAGAAAATACTTTTGATCTGTATTCATATATCCCAAGAACTATCAGTCCAATGGAATTCCTTTTGTGGCTTGAGGAAAATCCCAAAATTCTACTGTTATTTCATTATATATATTTGTTAGTTATTTTTAATCTTGTAGAAAAACGTCTGGAAGGTGTCTGCATAGAAAAGGATATGCTTCTCTTGTGAGTGTATAGTCAGTTTTATGAATTCTAGAAAGTTGTTTCTCTAAGCCTTCAAAAAGCCAGCAACCTATGCTATACAACATTTCTTAATTTGTAGAGATAGAGAATCTGAATAGAGTTGACCTACATTCAGCAAGAGGGGAAAGAGATCATGGCATATGCCTTTCTCCTCTGTGATGTACATCTGTCCATTGGACCATCCATCCAGTCCTTCAAATGAAAGCACTTTCTCTAGAGTTTCTGCTGATCATATAGTGCATATGTTTATGTTGAGAAGATACCACTGGTGGATTTCCTATTTTCCTACATTATAAAATTAGGGTGGGGTTTGCCCCTCCTCTGAAAATATCCACCATGGAATAAAAGACAAATGTGAAAAGAAAAGAAAATGATTATATTAATTTCATGTTTATTTTGCAAAGAGGCATCTGGGCCTAAAATTCTAAATGTCACTCCTCTCTACTGAGAGAGGAGGACGCTTAATTTTTACTTTATCTTATTTTAAATGAAGGATTTTTCCCACTTGTAGTGCCAGGGAATTCCACAAAATACCTGGGATGCAAATAGAATTCAATTGATGGCTATATTCTGCTAATAGAGAGAGCCTAAACCCTGGTTGGGAAGTCCAAGACATCAATTAACATCTTTTGCATGTTGTAAAGGCCTTTGTTGTTGTTGTTGTTGTTGTTTATTGTTGTTGTTATTGTTGTTGTTGTTATTTAGAAGACCCTGGAGCAGTGATCCTTCAGATCACTGTTGGCAGAGAAATGGCTGCTCTTTGTACTCTCCATTCAGCATATTGACAATGAGGGGCCAGGTACCTGTTTACCATCACTTTGTACTAAGATTTAATAATCTGTTCCAGTAGGCATTACTTGTACAAAATTATATCTATGTACATGTTCAAATTAGAACAGCTTCTGAAGTCTTTTCCCTGTGTTGAAGAATTACATGTATTTCTAATAAGTGTTAGAGAGGAACTGTTTCTCATGCCAAAAAGATGCTGAAGGATCCATATTTGGGATACTTGAACAACCTGGCCTCCAGATGGGTAATAGTTTAGTCCCTTTCCTTGATTTTGTTTTGAGCTCATCTTAATCCAGGTGAGTCTATCCAGATCTTTAACATTGCTAGTGTGCCCTGAGACATTTGTGGGCACATTTTCGAATGTTGATTCAAAAGTCCTGAGACAGGAATAGGGCAGTGGGAAAGTCAGGGAAGGGTGAGAAGCACAGTAAAGATTATTTATTTAAGAAAGAATAGAACATTAATATTGTAGCAAGGATCCGGTTCGTTGTCATAATCCCATGAGGATTTGGGGATGACACAATCCCCCTAAATCAGTCACCATGTTGGGAAATGACTCCGTTCTTGCTGATCTTGTCTATGTGTCATTGTAAATATTTGTGCATCCATGCTCCATTTTGGCTACTGGATGGCCAAGTCACATGAAAAGATTGAACTCAAGTATTTATTCTTTAATTGTGTTATTCAGGTTTCTTTCAGGCTTGTGAATTGCACCTACAGTGTTTTTCATTTAACCACCTAGTCCCCACATCTATCTCTCCTGCAAAGCACATTCCATTGCTAAAAGAAAAAGAAATATAAATTGCTTCCTGTTTTCTGTATAACTGTTTTGATAGTTTGAGATGTTTGTCTATAATGGATATTCTCACCTCAAAGATCGTGTAAATAATTATATTCGTTTCCTCAATGGGTCGTTTATTTCTAATGAGGCTGCCAGTTCTCAGAGAGAGTCTATGAAGTCACTTTGAAATAACACACACAGGGATTACATCTATGTAAAAAAAAAAGTGTGCATATGGATAAAGACTGGGAACACAGATAATTGGAATTGGTTGTGTTAGGGTGGTGGGATTATGTGAAATTTTTTCTTTCAGAAAATTTCTTTCTTTGATATTATTATATTATTAATTTAAATAAATAAAAAAACAGAAAGAGAACTATAGAAACATAGAAGAGATGCCAGGAGCAGATGCCTTCTGGCCAGAGCCCAGAGCATGCAGGGCACAGATATTTCCTAGTTACAATTATTCTGTAGGCTTTATACTTGCCTAGGTACTGAGGTTGGCACATGCTCAGGTATGGCACATGCTTTCTTATGAGACTATTATCTAAGTCAAAGCTAAGGAGATGTCACTGCTAGAACTCCAAATGTATTCTTCTGCTATAAAACAAGCTGCCCTCAGCTTTGGTATGGCATCCGGGTGTCTATTTTGTTTGCCTTAGATTGGAGAGCTGACACCTTGATTAGCCCCTTTGATGATATTTGTTTCAGGTGTCCCTTTCTAGATTGTCTTAAAAGATTTTCAAAGTCAATTTTGGAAGGACAGAAGGATAAAATAGCTAATTCTCACCATTTCCTTGCATAACAAGACCTATCATTCTGGAAAAATTCTTTAAATGGCCGTAAGCAAAGTCCATTGGTTTCAATAGAAATTACCATATATAATTAAACCTAACTCTGAATTTCTTAAGAGAAATATTTAGGATTGTCTGTCAGCATTCAGTTCCAGTCCTATTAGTTTTGGCTTGGGATGGTCTCCTTGTACTCTTGTGCTGCATAATTATAGCTTGTAGTCAGCAATTGTGGTTTTTTTTTTTTTTTTTTCAAGAGAAAGAGAGACCAACCACCAAAAGAGAAGAAATTCCTCCTAACTCACCAAAGCAATTTTAGGTGAGAACTTCAATAATGTATGTCATACAGTGTCAATCAAAAGCAGACCCTACCCCCATAATTCTTTTACTTAGCTATTGATAATACATATGGAAGTCTTAACCTTGCCATCCTGGTTGAATCTCGTCCTTCTCTGAGCTTATTGCAGTTAATATTCACCTAAACAAATGATGGCGTGTGGTATAAACATCTCCCAGTCTTGGAAGAAGAAGCCTGAAATTCAGCATTTGTAAACCGACAGTGTAATGGGCCTGGGATTTGGAATAACCTTAACACACAATACTGAACATATATTTGCATGTGGATTGGAAAGGGAATAAATAGGGCCTTGGGAATAAGGGAAATGTTTCTCTTACAAAAGAGTTTTTCAAAAAAGACATATTTCTACTATAGTTTTGGTTGTTTGGCTTTCAGTTTTATCACTCCTTTTCTGCTTCATACTCCTTTAGTAATCAAATGTATCTAACCCAACTTCTCATGCATGGGAATGTCTGTTTATCATTAAACAGTATCTAACTGAATCTGCAAATGTGGGAATCAAGATATCACCTTGTGCACACCTCTGACTATAAATATACTATCAACTTGTAGCATTTAATGCCACTTAATATCATTGAACTTGAAAGGTAAACTTATAAAATCTAATTAGTGCCATCAGAGTCTCTACAGAAGCTGCCATCGGGTGAATGCTATCTTGTAATACCAACAGTAAGGCAAGTACTATGTATGTTCATCTGATTCGGAACCTAGAAACAAACTGACAACAATGCTAGAGAATGAGTCAGATGTAATAGAAGTGACCCTGGCCAGGAAAGAGACATAGATGTTAACATGGACATTTTGCCTAACTTGCTGTGTGACCTCGAGCAAATTACTTGATCTTCCTATTTATTCATCTATAAAATAAGGGTGTTGAATTAACTGCTCTTTAAGGTCTTTCTAAAAGCTCTGACATTGTATGGGGTAACAGTTTGCCTTGCAAATTTAACCTGCCAAAGCGATGGCAAATATCACAAGCTTAAGCCTGGATCTCTTATGTTGCAGTTACATAGAACTATGTAAGATGGAAAAACTCAAGTAAATGAAGTTAACAGCACCAGAGAATGTAGATCAAACTCATGGAAACCTTCCAACTTCTTCACAATGGTTTTGTTTTTATTTTAATGTCATTTTTCCACTGAATGTTCCCAGTTTTCATTTTCTATACACTGTGTGTAAGGTCTGGTTTCCATTAAGCTGTGGCTAGCATTTGCTACTAGAACAGAAATTCACTGTCACATTTCATAGAATAAAACTTGGGCCTCTCTTTTCCTATGAAGCAGTTATGGGCCTTAGAGCATTAAAGTAGAAATGGCACAGGATGGCAGAACCCAAGCATTTGAATGGCTAAGACCACAGAGTGGACCTATGTACTTACAAGTTGCAAAAAAGAGCAACGGAAAGGCAATTGCATGCTTTTTAGCAAACAAATTAACTGTTGGGTTTAAATAAAACATTTCTCATGGAAAGTCCCACAGCAATTGGCTAGTTATATAAGCATGCTATTGAAAAGAAGATAAACCAGAAGTTAGTTTGGTGGATGGTCCCTACTGTCTGCCTACAGCAGAGTGCCAACCAGCCCTGAGTGTAAAATTCAAGTTCAATGTGTGTGCTTGTGTGTGGTGTGCTTTTTGGACCCGCATATACTATATTCATTAGTGATGGTAAGATCTTTCACCATTAATGGGTTGAGATTAAAAATCTCAGTACATCTGACAGTAGGAGCCAGATCACATGGATACTGATGTCTACTGGGATTGAACTCATAACATCCAAATAAAATAAATTGAGGAGGATCTTCATTTTCACCAGTTTTCGGCGTTGTATCTCATTTGGCTGTGCATTACTTTTGTCAAAATGTGTTATTTGTAAACCCATGTGTAGTGAAATTCTTCTGTAATTTTGAATTAATGGTATTTATGGTCTTATGTTTGTTTGATTTTTAAGTAAGTTATTTCTTTTGTAGACTTGCTGATGGTATGACTCCATTCCTCTGCCCTCAGCAACTGATCTTTTTGAGGATTTTAATTTTTGGTATTTTTATTTTAAATTGTGGTTGAAGCAATAGCAATTTGAAATATGGATTGTGCATGACTGTGTCTTGAGTGTAAAAATATTGCAGTTTGAAACTTGGACCTAAAGTATTGCAAATAAAACGACAAACATCAATGATCTGTTGTTTCTGTCTTCTGTCATTCTCCCACACAACCCTGATTTCATCAGTCACTTTGCCTATTTCACATTTTGGAAGGTATCACACTCTTACAGGTATAGAGGTGATAAAATGGCCAGCATTTTACCAATGTAGGAGATGATGCCCCACAGAATCTTCCATTGAATAACTCAGATTCTCTATCTGGCTTGTACATGGACTAGCTCAGAGAAGTAAATGTGTATATTCAATAAAGGACAAAAACCTGGTAGATCCCAAAGGTAGATGAAGGCAAATCCCCACGAGAAATTGCATGTAACAAACACTTGGATTTTGATCACCTTTCTGTTTGGAAATTCCTAAACATACAATGCCATGTTCATGATGTTCTGATTTGTCTTATTTATCTTTTTTCAAAGATTTATTTTTTATTCATGTGTTTATGTATCTACATTATGTGCAGTTGTGTGTGGGTGCCTATGAGGGCCAGATAAGGGCACAGGATCTCCTGGAAGCAGAAGTCCAGGCAGTTGTGAGACTCCCAATGTGGGTGCTGGGAACTGAACTCTATCTAGTCCTCTGTAAGAGCAGAAAGCACCCTTAACTGCTGAGCCACCGAGTAGTTTCTTCCCATATCTTATATCAATACATTCTTTTTAGTTTCTGCTTTTGTTGTTAACCTCCATATCCAATTAGTGCTGACCCACAAGCACGTGGATGTGTGGCTATCTACTGAGGCAGGAACAAAGAGTGACTCTTCCTTCCTCAGCAGCCAACAACTGCCAGTAGCTCTTCCAATATGGGTGGGGCCTTGGGATCCTTCCTGATCCATGATGGAATTTTGACTGACTTGATTTTATTCAGGTCTTGTGCAGGTAACCACATATTCTGTGAGTTGATGTACAACAGCCATGTCATCCAGGAGTCAGCATTTCACAGCTCTACTCCCCACCTGCCAGTTGCTACGTTCTTTCAGCCTCTGCTTCCATAAAGTTCAATGGGTCTAGTTAGAGGGAGGTTGATATAAAAGACCTAGCAACAGCTGGGAACTAATAGTTACTTATCCTTAACAGTGTGACCAGTTATGAGTCTATGCATTAACCACTACCCTCTGCAAAAAGAAGTTTTTCTGAGCATAGCTGAGAGGATCACAGATCTATGGCTATACACATAAATGGCTAGAATTGCAGACTGACAGCATGACAATTTAGCAATACAGTAACAGTAGGTTCCTTCTAGAGTCTATGATCTCCTTAGTCATGATCTTTTGACCAGATTTATGGTTCAAAGCATGAAATCCCTCCAGTGGAGAAACCTCATACCCAATCAGAAAGCAGTCCTTCACCCATAACCTTTACACAACTATTGCATCAGTGGGACCACTTTGCCAGCAGATCAGTATTATAGCATGCAGTGTCCAGCACTGAGGAAAACCACTGATGCCTTTTCTCTCTCAGAAGCCTGCACACAGAAAGCAGACTTTCTGACACTCTGCAAGCTAGCCAACTTGGAGAGAATTCCTTGGTAAATCTGAGGCTAATTTTTCTATCCCTTGCATCCAAAAGTAAGTGCTATCTTCAGCAATAGGGACTTATCATCTACTTATGGTGGAAAACCAAGAGCAGTGGCAATATCCTGTGTTTTGGGGTGTGCTGGGGTCTTTCTGATCAATACCTGATAAAGAGGTAGCCTGTACCTGGCACTGAAGTTTTCCTTTTATAATCCATATATTCTGGGAGCAGATTGCCCACATTGCAAGGTACTTCTGTTCAACCCCCCATGTATGTATTATGTATGTATGTATATGTATGTGTATATATATAGAGAAAATGCACTACATATAGTATACATTGTGTATTAAATATATGTGTATATTAAATACATACATATTATATATATAATTACCTTCAAACTAGTGGATTTCCATAAGGCTTCATGTATTCTTGGCTAACCCACCCCCTACATTCCCTTCTCCCTAACTACCCTATCCTCACTTAAAACTTCAACCCTGAGTATAACTTCCTTCTCATTTCATGTTACTTGTGTTCTCCTATCCTTTCTAGTTGAAATTTTTCTTGGGTTGGATGCAGATAAAACCACTTTAAGATTCCATCTCACTAAAGTAAGTATGGCCCAAATCATGAATCTAACTGACAACAAAAGCTGTCATAGATGTGGAGAACGTAGACGCCTTTATACACTGTTGGTAAGAAGGTAAACTAATGAAGCCACTGGAGAAATCAGCCTGGAGGTTTCTCAAAAACTATAAATGAAACTACCACATGACCCATCTGTATCACTCCTTCGTAAATGCTCAAAGGACTTTATATCATACTATAAAATACTTTCACATCAATGGTTCGTTCACAATAGCTTGGAAATAGAAACAACAAAGATACCAACAAATGACGAATAGATAAGGAAAATGTGGTACATGTTCACTATGGAATATGACTTAACTAAGTGAAAATTGAGATTATAAAATTTGCAAGCAAATGAATAGAACTAGAAAAAATATACTGAGTGAAGTCACCCAGGCTCAGAAAAACAAATGTCATTTATTTTCTCTCAAATGTAGATCCCAGCTTTGAATTCTATGTTTAGCCTGAAATATATGTGAAATCCAGGAAACTAGAAACTGGCTGCCTTAGGGGAAGGGCATAATGAAATTCAGGTAAAATAGAAGTTGAGAAGGAGAATACTGTGGACAGAAGTGTTCAAACACAGAGAGGAAGGTGCAATGAGAAAATGAGGTATTGGTAGAGGGCCTAACCAAAATGAAAGATGCATAAAAAATATAGAAATGATTCTTATGAGCTAAAAAATTACAAAGTTTTACCAAAATCAATTAACATTTTTCTTTACAACAAAAATTGGGGGAATAAGGCATAAACAGTGATAAATGCATTCATATGCAGCTTAGTACTATTTGTCTGTATGCTGGAACTCTAGCCTTGTCCAAGTCTCTCACATCCTTTTGAAGTCAAGTGGATCTAATATCTGAAATGCTAACCACAAATAGTGGCTGTAATGTTTATTCTCAGAGGCATCAGCTGCCAGACACTTAGTTGGCATCTTTTTGCTTACCACATATATATGTTAAATATCTCCACTATTAGTGACATCAGCTAATCCTGAACCAACATCACTGCACAATTACTCAAATGCATGCCACTTTACTCACCTGTGTTTTATATATGTATACAGTTCAGGGTAGGACACTGGGGTAAGCAGTGCTACAGCATATAACTTTTCTATACCTGAAAGCAAAAGTCACTTCAATGGGATCAAACCATTTTTGCTACATCTTTGTACCATTTAATAGCTCTATTTCAATTATTTCCACATACTCAATGAACCAGGAAGCATGAATGGTTTTCACATTCCCTTCTCTATTCCTTAGACTTCTCAGATCACTCCTTATATGTTCCAGTGTTTTCCTCACCCACCATCTGCCATGGAGCTTAATCTTTAGCTTTTGCTGTAACCCTTTCTTTGAACATTCTCTGTTTTGCAAGCACTTAACTTTAGAGTTGGCAGTTTGGGTCTTACTATACATGTATTTTAACATACCTAGACTGCTCTGGTCTTATGTCTTAGTTACTTTTATAATTCTGTAACAAGACACCATGACAAAGGAAGGTTTAAAAAGCAAGCATTTATTTGGAGCTTATGTTTTCAGAGAGTTAGAGCCTATAACCATCATGAAAAAAAATGGCATCAGGCAGGCAACCATGACATGTGAGCAGCAGCTGGGTGTAGTGGGTAGCTATTCTAGCTTTGACCTGGAAGTACTACCCCCAGTGAGGCTTCTTGTAACTGTCACACTTACTTATGACCTGCCCCTGAGGTGGGGCCAAGAGGGGAGCCCTTAAGACCCAAGATCTGGATGTGTTGGCTCTCTTGGTTCCTGGTGATCCTGGATGCTGGATGGTGACCACAAAGGGACCCGAACCCCCAATCTGATGCAGGCTAGCTCAGTCGATAGAGCATGGGACTCTTAATCCCAGGGTCATGGGTTTGTGCTCCACATTGGGCACCAGATATTGAGGGATTTATTAAGGCAACTCCACATACTTAAAAAGGAGGTTTATTTGGGGGGGGGGGGTAACTTACAGCTAGTAAAGAAGTTGGTTACAGGATTCGGGAGAGGTGAGGTGCAGTCCAGCTGGGTTCTCTGGAGAACTCTGCTTGGTCTACTTCCAGGTCAAAGCTGGAACAGCTACCCACTACAGCTGGGAGCTCACATCCAAATCCAAAATCAAGAAGCAGAGACTGCACTGTCAATGTCAGGAGGCTTTTGAAGCCTCAAAGCCTTCCCCCTTTTTACATCTCCAAGGCTATACTTCCTATTTCTTCCAAGTCAGTGCCATAAACTAAGGACCAATAGTCAAACATTTGAGCCTACAGAGTTATTGTAATTCAAAGCACAAGCTTTGGCTCAAATATTGGATTTCCTGGTGTTCTTTTTCTCTTCAAACTGTATATTTTGTATTTCTTTTACTCCACTTGCTCTTATTATAGACCTGCATAAGAGTGATTACTAGTAACCATGCCACAGAGCCAATATTAGGCTGTGTTGATATCTCCTCCACCAAAGAAATTAATTCATTACTTTTCAACTTAGCCTCATGCAAATTCTTAGACCAAGGGCAGAATTAACCAGATTCTTTGTCAAAATATCATAGAAATGTCTTATATTCTAGTTGCTATCAAAGTCTTTGCTTCTTTCTGAGGCCTCTTGAGCAGGCCCTCCATAGTTTACACAGCTCTATTGGTGAAATTATTAAGGCCACTCCACGTAGTTAAAAGGGAGGTTTATTTTGTGGGATAACTTACAAGTGAAGGGATAGTTTACAGGGTCTAGGAAAGGTGTGGCACAGTCCAGCGGTGTTCTCTAGAGAACTCTGCTCCGTCTACCTCCAGCGTCCAGGGTCCAGGAACCAAGAGAGCCGGCGCATCCGGATCTCAGGTCTTCAGAGTCCTCCTTTGGCCCTGCCTTGTAGGCGTGACAGTTACCGAAGCCTCAATGGGGGTTGGGACTTCCAGATCAAAACTGGAATGGCTACCCACTATATCTTCCCCTTTTGTCTAAATAAGAAGGTTCTAACCTAATACAAGACTATATACAAAGGAATGGTTATCAAATATTGTCCAGGAGTAATGAGGGATAATGACCTAGATAAGATGGAACTACAACCAATGTGAACAATATTAAGCAAGAAACACATACTAAAATCCAGAGAAGTCTAGAGCATAGGTAAATGGCATGTTACAAAGATCATTCCAAAAGGTGTCCTATATCCTAAAGAACCTGAATCTAATACTTAATATGTTTTTTTTTATTCTACAATACAATTCAACTTTACATATCAGCCATAGATTCCCCCCTTCTCCCTCCTCCCATCCCACCCGCCTCCCCCCCCCCTCGTCCCCCTGCCCTCCCCGCCCACCCCCCACCGCCCACCGCCCATTTCCATCTCCTCCAGGGCAAAGATTCCCCTGAGGGTTGAGATTAACCTGGTGGGCTCAGCCCAGGCAGGTCTAGTCCCTCCTCCCAGGCTGGGCCATGGGTCTCTACTAAGCCCCAGGTTTCAAACAGCCAATTCATGCACTGAGCACAGGACCCGGTCCAACTGCCTGGATGCCTCCTAAACAGATCAAGCCAATCAACTGTCTCACCCATTCAGAGGGCCTGATCTAGTTGGGGGCCCCTCAGCCATTGGTTCACAGTTCATGTGTTTCCATTCGTTTGGCCACTTGTCTCTGTATTCCATCCATCCCTGGTCCCAACAACTCTTGCTCACATAAACCCTCCTCCTTCTCGCCAATTGGACTCCCGGAGCTCCACCTGGGGCGTCCAGACTGTTCATGTAGATCTCATCCATTTCTCCGTCATTGGGCGATCCCCATGTCTTTCTTGGGGTCCTGTTTTCCAGGTAGCCTCCCTGGTGTTGTGAGTGGCCGTCCAGTCATCCTTGTTCCACAACTAGTATTCTCCTATGAGTGGGTACATACCATGTTTGTCTTTCTGAGTCTGGGTTACCTCGCTCAGGAGGATTTTTTCTAGATCCCTCCATTTGCCTGCAAACCTCATGATGTCATTGTTTTTCTCTGCTGAGTAGTATTCCATTGTATATATGTACCACAGTTTATTTATCCATTCTTCAGTTGAAGGGCATCTAGGTTGTTTCCAGGTTCTGGCTATTACAAATAATGCTGATATGAACATAGCTGAGCAAGTGTCCTTGTGGTATGATTGAGCATTCCTTGGGTATATGCCCAAGAGTGGTATAGCTGGATCTTGGGGGAGATTGATTTCCAATTTTCTAAGAAAGCGCCATATTGATTTCCACAGTGGCTGTACCAGCTTGCATTCCCACCAGCAGTGGAGGAGAGTTCCCCTAGCTCCACATCCTCTCCAGCACAAGGTGTCCTCAGTGTTTTTGATCTTAGCCAATCTGACTGGCGTAAGGTGGTATCTCAGAGTTGTTTTGATTTGCATTTCCCTAATGATTAGGGATGTTGAGCAATTCCTTAAATGTCTCTCAGCCATTTGTGTTTCCTCTGCTGAGAATTCTCTGTTTAGTTCTATAGCCCATTTCTTAATTGGACTGTTGGGAATTTTGGTGTTTAATTTCTTGAGTTCCCTGTATATTCTGGATATCAGTCCTCTGCCAATGGAATCGAATTGAAGACCCTGACATTAATCCACACACCTATGAACATATAATTTTTGACAAAGAAGCCAAAAGCGTACAATGGAAAAAAGAAAGCATCTTCAACAAATGGTGCTGGCATAACTGGATATCAATGTGCAGAAGGCTGCAAATAGATCCATATCTATCACCGTGCACAAAACTTAAGTCCAAGTGGATCAAAGACCTCAACATAAATCCAGCTACTCTGAACCTGCTAGAAGAGAAAGTAGGAAGTAGTCTTGAACGCATTGGCATAGGAGATCACTTCCTAGGTATAACACCAGTAGCTCAGACACTGAGACAAACAATCAATCAATGGGACCTCTTGAAATTGAAAAGTTTTTGTAGAGCAAAGGATACGGTCAACAAGGCAAAGCGACAGCCCACAGAATGGGAAAAGATCTTCACCAACCCCACATCTACTTAATATGTTTTATCTAAGATTATATATATATACATATATATGTATATATGTATATATATATATATATATATATATATATATATATATATATATATATACTAAGTTGTAACTATAACTGCTAGTCTTCAGTCCCATCAAAGACCTGAGAAGGAATATAATGGTACCTGAGAAATGGTAGATGGATGCAAGCAACTTTCGGGAATCTTGCAAGAGTAGATGGAGACAGCTGGCAGCCTGGACAGTCACCTAATGTTTCTCAGCATTGTTGGTGCATTCAAATTGGCTACAGGCCTAGAGTATCTGACAGACCATTTTCAGAAGCAGGAATTCTGAAAGACCATCTTACTCTGTCTTGGCAGAGTACAGTGGTCGCTTTTCCTTGTGTCCCGCTTGTCCAGAAGGACAGCACTTGTATTGTCAGCAGTTGAGGCAAGGGCAGTTCTTTGCCCAATAGGCCATTTTGTGCCAAGAAGACAAACTTCCAAATGGAAATGTCTTAGAAGGCCAACATTCTCTCGGGATCAAATTGGTGCTGCCAGGAGCAATTGTGTCTCATGTCAACAGAATTCTGAGTTATTTAAATGCCATATTCTCTAGGTCTATGAAGTGTTTGAAGATTACCTGTCCATCCGACCTATGTATCTGTAAATCTGGATAACCTAACTAACATAACTATAGAGATGACAAGCATAGGTGACTATAAATCTATAAGTCTTATCTACCTAAATAACCTAAGGACTAAGGCTTCATGTAAACAAGGTATACAGTCTATAAACAAATGTACAGTAAAGGACAATGACTTCAAAATTGTGACAATACACAAGATATTTATAACAGAGGTAGAAATGTATAGTGTGATATGCAATATGACAATAATCTTAAATATATATCAATATACAGAATATCCTAAACAGAAGTAGAACATACATACAGTATGACAGATACAAATCTACATTTGTATCAATATACAAATATTTCAAATAAGAGTAGAAATATATGTACATTATAACAAATATAGTTCTGTATTTGTATTAATATACAAATTATCTTAAACAGGAATATAAAAATAGTTTACATTTGTATCAACATATAAGAATCCACAGCAGTGCAAATTATCTAAGGCTGCTATTTTACTAAATTTGTTTACTAGTATATGCAATAATCTACCATAATATTTTATACCTATCCATTGACCAGCCAAGACCCCCTGAAAGGTCTCTGATGACACCATGGCCCAGGTGATCCAACATCCAGATCAGATTCAAGGCAACTGGCTCAGATGATACACACTCACGGATTACTCCATAATCCTAAAATTTTCTTTGTGTCCCCATAAGATACAGTGCCCCCCTCCAGCAGGAAGTAGTAAGAGAAGCTATGCCCAAATTCCCAAATATACCAAGCTGGCTTTGGAGATGGAATTGGCTCACTCCTTCTCTAAACCCAAACATATTACTTTAAAAAAAAAAGGTTAAAAAATTCTTGTGTCCCATATCAGAAGAGTCCTTTAGTGTGGGACAGAGAAAAACCAATATTTTTATTTAAATCAGGTTGATTTTAAATGCGATCTCTTTCTAAAAAAGAAAAGAGGATATGATATAGATATGATAGGATGAAAGGGTAGATTATTAAATACACTTTTAAAGAGCAACTTGTTTAAAATGTTTTACATTGCTATGGATTTTAGTTGAGTGATACAAGCTTAAACTTAATTTTGTTACACTGTATATATATTTCTACTCTTGTTTGAGGTATTATGTTTATATAACTCATTTAAATTGTAATGGATACTTATAATTAGTCTTCTATGATAATCAAACTTATAGTCATGTTAGTTTAGTCTTCTAAGTATACATAGATATATTTCAGATAGATAGGTAGTCTTCAAATACTTCAAAGACCTACAGAATATGGCATTTAAAATGTTTTAAAAATTTAGACTTCCTATACAGTGAGACATGCCTGCTCCTGGCAACACCGGATTTGCTTCAGAGAGGAGGATGGGCATCAAAGACACTCTATATAGAGTTTATCTTCACCTTGACAAAAATAGCCATTTGGGCAAGAAACTGTTCTTGCCTGGACTGCTTGATCAACTGGACATGCAGGACCCATAAAAAGGTGATCACTGAACTTTGCTTGACAAAATGGTCCTTCATGTTCCTGCTTCACAGAGAAAATTGCCAGACATTCTACAAGACACAGAGAAAAATGACTAAGAGACTCTAGCCTTGTGTTCTAAAGACAGATGCCCCAACTTTACAAGAGAACTTTGGATGATTGTCCAAGCTGCCAGCTGTCTCTGTCTACCCTGCAAGACTCCTGAAAATTGCTTGCATCCTTCTCCCATTTCTCAGGTAATAGTATATCCTTCTGGGGTCTTTGATGTAGTTAAAGACTAGTTATAATTTTCCTTAGTTATGATAAAAGATAAGTTAGATATGAAACCTTAGACTCACAAATATAAGATAGATGGGATATCTTCTTTAATTTTGCCAGATAGACTAGTTATTATAAGTAGACTAGATATTATAACTGTAATTCTTGCTTGATAATTGTTTTGTTATCTATAATTTTACTATGTGAAAGTTAAAACCTTCCTTTTTTAAAAAAAAAAAAGAAAAGGGAAAATGCTGTGGGATGTTCTGTATGTCAAATGTGTTGCTCTGATTGGTTAATAAATAAAACACTGATTGGCCAGTAGCCAGGCAGGAGGAAGTAGAGGCGGGACAAGGAGAAGAAGAATTCTGGGAAGTGGAAGGCTGAGTCAGAGAGACACTGCCAGCCGCCGCCATGACAAGGAAGATGTAAGGTACTAGTAAGCCACAAGCCACGTGGCAAAGTATAGATTAATAGAAATGGATTAATTTAAGATATAAGAACAGTTAACAAGAAGCCTGAGCCTTTAGGCCAAACAGTTTAAATAATGTAAGCATCTGTGTGTTTATTTTAGAAGTGGGCTGTTGAACTGCCAGGGCTTGGCGGGACCTGGAGAGAAAACTCTCAAGCTACACGGCTCTGGAGATTACTGTCTTCCCAGCTTCTATGATGGTCCATTAAACTCTGCTTACAGTATTCAACCAATTTTCTAGTCCAAACTCTTCCACATTCCTACAAAAGTAACACATATGATCAGGTCTATCACAGCGATACTCAACTGATAGTACCATAGTACCAACTTCTGTCTTAGTTTATTTTTCTATTGCTGTGATAAGACACCATGACTAAGACAACTTATGAAAGATTGTTTGACTTAAAGTTTCAGAGGGTTGGAATACATGACCATCATGATGGGGAATATGGCAACAGGCAGGCACTCATGGTGCTGGAACAGTAGCTAAGAACTTACATCTTGATTCATAAACATGAGGCAGAGAGAGCTAACTGGGAATGGTATGGGCCTTAGAAACCTCAAAGCCTGCTCCCAGTGACACACCTCCTCTAAAAAGGCCACCCCTCCTAATTTTCCCCAAACAATTCCACCATATGTATTCATAGGCTTATATGTAGCCAAACATGAGCCTGTGGGGATCATTCTTATTCAAACCACCACATCTTAATTTCTAGAAACATACATTCCTACACAAAAATAAGAAGCAAAACTACATTGCCACTAAAGGGAAGTGAGAGAGAGAGAGAGAGAGAGAGAGAGAGAGAGAGAGAGAGAGAGAGAGAGAGAGAGAGAGAGATCTTCCTTCAGTCTTAAAATTACATGCAGATCTACAATTATCTCAACAGGATGTATAACAATAGAAACAATAAACTGTGTGGTACCTCTCTTTTGACATTTCAGAGGTCATGATAACCAGACACAGACTGAATATTATGCCCAGCCCCCACCCCAGATCTATTACTTCTCCTGATCACCTTGCTGCCAGGGACTTCCTCATTAATTCCATGTGTCACCATAACCAACTATCTCAGGTAATAAGATTTCCCACTTTGCCTTTCTGTGCTTCAGGGATCTCCCTGAGAAGACACAGCATTCAAATATCTTGAGTTCTTCCCTGTGAGCATGGATTGACTGACCTTGGATTGCAGTCCAAGTCACCCAAGAATAAAACTTACAACAAGAAACAGCTTTTATTTTACAACCCATAAAACTAAATTGTTTTATTTGACAAGACAAAAGACAATGCCATGTTCTAACAATATTATGATATAGAATAAGATCTTTAACAACTAAATTCTACAATAGGAATAAGTAAGGTTTTCCTCTCTAAATTCTCTTGGACAAATATTAGCAATTGAATTTAAAGCCCCTTTCAAATTTAAATAGTTGTAACTAATGGGATTAAGATATTTTTAATCACTTAAATAAAATATAGGTACTCCTTTAGCTTCAGATGGAGAGTAAGAATTACTGTAGATTGTTTTCCTATGATTTTTTCTTTTTGTTTTTATTGATTCTTTGTAGATTTCACATCATGCCTTCTTATCCCACTCATCTCCTTGTCCCCTTATATCTGCCCTCTGCCCTTGAAACCTTTCCCAACCAAACAGAACCAAATTTAATAGAAAAACCAAAAGCCAAACCAAAAACAAAACATAACAACAAGAAGAACCATCTTGTTGTGGAAGCTGTAGTGTGGCCTGTTGAGACACACAGTTTATCCTTTAGTCTGTTCATCTTTGCTTGTAAGTGTTCTTTGCCACTAGTGATTGGCTCAAGGCCTCCGGTTTCTGCTACACTACCAGAAATGGGCTCTCACTGGGTGATCCTCTTGGATATCCTGTCATCCCATATCATGGAGATCCTGCTGTTTCAGATCTATAGGTTTGTTCCCTTCACATCCAACAGTTCATAGATTTCTTGTATGTTGGGGTAGACTAACTCATAGCCCTGGTTTGGTTCTGGGCTTGGGTCGTAGCTGAGTTGGTCAGCCTGCCATCATCATTACCTGGATGAGCTCTCCAGCACTACCTCAGCTAGCTCACTCAAAGCAGCCTACAAGGAGCCGGGCCAGTTTTCCTGATCTCAGTCCCTCAGATCCAGATCCCACTCACTCATACAGCCAGGACCAGCTCTAGTGTACTGCCCAGGCAAGGTACAGGGTCCTCTCTCCTGATTGTAGGGGGTGTGGGAGGATCAGCTTTTCTGCTCTCATGCCCTCAGGGCTGGCTCCTGTGCGACCCCAATATCAGGGTCAGCTCTAGTGTGCTGCCCAGGTGGGGTGCAGGACCCATTCTCCTGTGTGCTATAGCTGGTGTAGGGTCTCACTCTCATGACCCCAGAGCCAGCTCTCTCTCCTGCCACAGGTAGCAAGGGGCAGAGGGGGGAGGACATCTTTCCCTCACTCATGCCAACACACAGCAGACAAGGGGAGAGCAGGGCAAGCTCTCATGCTCTCAAGCCCTTGGGGTTGGCTAACCTGCATCCTTGACCACAGGGTCAGCTCTAGTGTGCTTCCCAGGTGAGGTGTGTACTTATGGTGAGGAGTGGAGCCATCTTTCCCAAGTGCCAGGTGAGCTCTTCCATGAGGGGTAGGGCCAGCTCTCCTGCTGCAATATCCAGCGAGGGTCAGGACCAGACAACCCAGGGCCAGTGAAGGGAGGGGTCAGCTTAGCATAGCATGGTTCCAATGACCAATTTTAATAGCTTTCGAAACCTCAAAGCCCACCACCAGTGAGTGCCACGTCTTTCCCAATAATGTTTCCCCAGCAGTTCCACCAACTGCAGGCATTCAAATATAAGCGTTTATAGGAGCCATTCTCATTCAAACGACCACAGGGAGTGTCTGCCTCATGTGTGTTGGGGAGCATGCCCGTGAAAGCCAGAAAAGGGCATCAGATTCAGTAAAACTGTAGTTACAGACAGTTGTGAGCCCCCAGATTTGGTTCAGGGAATCCTATCATGTTCTATGAAAGAGCATGAAGTGCTCTTTGTTTCATTGAAAAAAAATTTTATCCAATATATTTTGATCATGGTTTCCCCTCACCCAACTCCTCCAAGATAATCCCCACCTCTTTCCCCCACCCAACTCCATGTCTTTCTTTTTCTCTGAAAAACAACCAAACAAAAAAACAAATCATAATTTTAAAAAACATAACACACACACACACACACACACACACACACACACACACACACACACA